>VZTL01022422.1:635-26946 GCA_013400535.1 Scopus umbretta
GAGTAGGAGCCTCCTGCTTCCCAGCAGGGTCTCATGGCTCTCTCTTGAGTTGTTTTCATTCAGGACAATACTGGTCTGGGTTTGGTGAAACCCAGCCCCAGCCAGAAGCCTGATGTACAGAAACTTTTAGGCAACAACCCAGGCTGGGGTTTAGTTATTAGAATTTCTTTATACACAAACGGACTTCCAAATATACCCATTTCAAAAAGCCCTTTAGTTGTGTTGGAGCTAAAATATCTCCTTCATCCTCCACAACCTCTTCTGAACATACTTGTGCCAGAAAGCTAAACACCTGTTGGACTAGCCAGCATCTTTTCAGCTTAGCCACTAATGCCTGCCTTCCTCTTCATGCTGACACAGCTCTTCTTGGGAAAAAATTGGGGGATGGGGCATGAATTTTCTCCAGCACTTGGGATTAAATCCTCACTGCCAGGCTGGGATCGCCTCCACACCACTCTGCATCATCACCTTTTTTTTAATTGAAGTCACAGCTCTGCATTTCTGCCTCCACAGGCAGCTAGGAGGGGTGAGGAGATCTCAGGCAGAGGTCACTGAGGAAGAGGTTTGTGGCACACAAAGATGTCCATGAGCAGATCAGAGTGGGTTTTACACAGAGGCCCAGTCACAGAAACAGTGACTGATTGTGCCCTGGCTACAGAGGGCTGCATGGCCAGGAGGAAGACCTGTCCTCGTAGGGGACTCTGGATTCAGAGTGAGCCCTGTGGAGTGGGAGATTTAGAAAGGATTTCTGGTGCTGTTCCCTAAAAAGCCCTTTATCCTGATGTCAGGGTTCCATGGCAATGGGAAGACTGAATTGCCGCAATGGTAGAGGAGTGGAGTTGGCACTGAACACTTCCTCATATAAATCACTGCTTATATGAAGTATCCCAGCTCATACCTATGCCTTCCATACCCTTGTCATGCACCTGAGGTGATGAGAAGGGTTTCAGCTCTTGCCACCAACTTTTAGGGTCAATTTGTCTTTCATATTTCAGCAAAAACTCTTTTTGGGGCTGTTGGTATCTTTTTTCTTTGAAAAGATATAAAGTATTTTTCCAGTCATTTGTTCCCACTTTTTCCAAAATGGCAATTTAGTGAGAAGGAATTTAAAAGTCAGTCCAAATCTCAGTGACTGAGGTTGGCTGCCTGACCCCCATGCTGCATTTGGAGTACATAGCAGCCACTGCTCTCCTCAAAGGACCACAGAACGTGTAGGCACCATAGGGACATTCCCTGTTTACTCTGTGCATAGTGTGGGCAAGATCTGATCCACTTTACTTGGGAAACAGTTGCTGAAAGTGTGTCTTCCATCTCTGCCAGCAGGTGCCCAGTGTCCCATCTGCTCATGGAGCTCAGTCTGTCTTCAGATGCACTACTTTTTCATCATCTGCTCTTTTAACATTGCCATTTCCATCAGCAGTTTCCAGTCTTCCCGGGGGAGCTATTGGATCTGTTTGCCATTTGTCCTTCTCCTTCCCCTGAGAACACTTGGACAACGTTTCATTTAGTGTTGTTTTTTTTTTAAGTCAGTAACATTTTTTGGTAATAAATTGGTCCTGATATCCCTTGGAGGCACTTCCATCTCCTTTAGTGACCTCTTGCTCTTTCTGTGCATTACCATGGTTTAATGTTCGCCTGCCCTCTTGCCATTTCAACGGTCCACATTTGACGACAGACAACACTTGAGTCATGATCCTATTACTTTTCTAGAGAGTGCTTACTACTACCTGACATTACTTTTTCCCTTACCATCTTAGCATTACTTTTTTCTCATTTGCATTCTTTTGTGTGTATGTTCTCCATTTTCTTCCTTGATTTTCACTCCACATCTTCACTTCTGGCACTCCCCTTTCTTTTGCCCTTGAAAAACAAAGACGGTAAAACCTACAACAGCTTTTTAGATAAGATTTTTTTTTTCTACTTAACTTTTTATTGGTTTTCTTTGAGAGAATAAAAAGGATTTTTGTATACTGAACACATAGGGTTTTGGTTATAGAAAGGGACAAATATGGATAAAACCAAATATTCACCTAAGTTAAATAATTGGAAGAGGTGTACAAGATTATATTTAAGGTGATGCACAGAGAAGGGTAGAAGAACAGCAAATGAAAGCAAAATCTGGGAGTGCTTTCACTTAGCCAACTTCTACAGACAAAAATAAAGCAAAACTTAGTTCTTCTAATCTGATAAAAATACGGAATTGGGCAAAGGTACCACTTCATCTCAGACTGGATTTTGCCTCTCTGTCTTCTCCATGTTGGCATTGACAGAATTTTTCAGATTTCCTTTAAAATATTATTTAAAAAGAAAAAGACAGATGAGATTTCCTTCATCAGATGACTGTGAAAGCTGAAGCTTGAAGAAAGACTTTGAGGCTTGGGCATATACTGCAAGTGGTGGCAGTGCTGGAATTTGCTTTACAGCAGCAGTTTTACTTCATCTCCTAAACCAAGATTTTCCTCTGAAACTTTCAGACCGCATAATTGGTTACTAGACAAGAAAATGCGAAGTGCTGAGGGGAATACCAAAAGGAAGCCTATGGAGGAGCTCAACTAATTATTCACAGGAAACACTTCTGAAGTGTCTTCTCAGCTTCCATGGTTTCTTTGGGTAACACCAAAGAGAGATGTCTCCTCCTTCTGTGTCCCATCTCTTTTTATTCTTTCTTCTTTTGTCACCAGTCCTTCTCAGAGCAGTGAGGCACTCTCCCCAGACAGGTATTGCTGGAGTGCGGAGCCTTATCCACCATGGTCCTCTGCTACCATTCTTTCTCTCCCAGATAATTTGTTCTCGGTACCAGGGCACAGTTTGTGGTCTGCTTGATGTTTAAGTGCTTTGAAGCAAGATGTCACAACAGACTCCTAAAAACATTTAGATTGCTGGATGCAAAATCCCTTCCTGGGATGCTGTTGCTTCATTTGTAGAGGGGCTGTTGGACTCCCATCACCCAAGTGTGCCAATTTAACGCATCAGGAAGGTCATACCAGTGACATTGCAGGAGACAGCTCTCTCTAATGATCCAGGGGGCTCTAAAGTGGTGTTTGATAGCCTTCTGCAGTACATATAGTCAAGATGTAACTTGCAGTCTGGTGACAGTATGTGCTATGGCTTTTGCTGAACTTGGCCTACAGGTTATCTCTACAGTCAAGTCCTTTCTAGCAGGCAGTCTGAGAGAGAAATGCATCATCAGTAGAGGGGCTTCTGAAACTGAGGTGGTCTCCGTTCTGCTCTGCTGTTACAGAGAAGCCTTGACTATGAAATGTGAAGGACACATCTCCTCTTACCCTCCCAGCACTGCTATCATCCAGACAGCAGTATACAAACATGAACTAGTCTCCTGAGATTCCTAAATGAATCCTGGATCCCAGACTGAGCTCTTCTTTCTCCCACTTTCTTTTCTTCAGAGGTCTGTTCCTGGCTTTTATATGCAGCCGATGAGAGTGGTGTGGCTTGAGTTTCTGCAGGGCCCTGCTGACCATGTTCCCTGCCCCACTGCCTCCACTGACAGCTGACGTCTTCTCAGCTAGCAAGCAAAACTTAGGCAGGCTGCCCTTCCAAGGAGCACAGCCAGTTCTCCCATCCTATCACATCAACAGAGTCAAAACTGTTCCCCAGAGATCACATTTCAGTAGGGAATCACAATTGTACCCTACATTTTTTGTTTGGGGTTGTGAGAGGTTTTTTTACAGGGAGGGGGAATACATCCTCTAATTGTGTATTAGCATTCAAGTGCCAAGCTGGTGAACTCCTTCTGGCTCAGGTGAGTGACAGAGAAATTCTGACTTGTTTGCAACCAGGAAGGAAGCGGAGTATACTGTGAGCTCAGAATTAGGGGCAGCAGGCAAGATTATAGCTGGAAAGGCTGCCTGCTGAGAGCACAGTGTATTTAGAAGCATCTAAAATTATTTGTGTGACTCAATACTGTTTTCCTAACACTGAGAGCAGCATGTGGTGACTCTCCCCCTTAGGATGCTCTTTTTATCCTCCTTGATTTTTTTACTTGTGGATGAGAAGGGGAGAGAAAAATTAAGAAGAGGGAGAGTTTCTCTGCTGTTTAATAAAAACCAAACACTCTGCACTTCTGCAGCAATTCAAGGTGTTTTTCAGATGAGCTTGGAGGTGTTGGGCTTCGACCTGGATCAGTATCACATGGTATCTGCTGTTGTACACAAGAGCAGAGTTGTGTGGTTATCTCTCAGTGGTTCTGATTGAGCTGAAGGGTTTGTTTGTCCTGGAACAAAGCCTTTTCTTTCTGTCAAAGACAATTTTACACAGTCAAAGCCATGGAGAGGTGTGGGCACCATTATGAAACCTGGAATGTCCCATACAGCCAGGAGGACCCAACAGTAACAGCACTAGGAAATGCTGAGGTCAAATGGTAAGGACTCTGCTGCAACTTACTCACCTTCATATTACAGAGGTCCTTGGTGATCCAGAACTACCAAATAGGACTTCATTTTTTTCCCATTTTTGTCAGCTGCTCAGACCCTGTTCTCCCCTCACCCATAACAGTGTGCCCCCTCAGACAAATCTCATCTGATGGTATCATGTAGAAAGTGATACCTGCTCTCAATGCACGGACTTTGGAGAATCTACTGAACAAGCTGCCCCAGGATTTAATTTCCTTCCCAGGTGATAAAACCGGGTACCTCCTGCCTTTTCTTAATCTGCCTCACATCTGGTTCCAGCCATTACATTTGCCTCTGTCTGCTGGATCAAGCAGCATTTGGCTGTCAGGAATGCTCTGAGAGTTCCCAGTGGTTGGAGATCGTGACTGAGCTACCTCTTTACCAGCTCATTTGAGCCCAGAGCTTGCTCAGAAGCTTAAAGGAAAGACAGTTTCGTGTCACAGTTTGTCTCTGGAGGTCCAAATGGACCTCATGCCAGGCGAGTGGGTGGGCACAGACACTGCTGTGCAGTTGTGATGATAATATGGCAGTGCCTGAGCCAGCTTTTGCCTTCAATGATTCATTATTTCCTCTCTTATCTCCTTCCCTAACCAGCTTTGCTGACAAAATTAGCATCTACCTGCTGTATGCTTAGTGCTACCATTCACAGCACAGAAGAAAATATTAATTCATCATAAATGGAAGCAAATGGACCCACATTAAGCAAGAAGCAGCTTATATTTGTATTATTGCATCAAAGTGAATGGTATGCTTTGACTCATCTAATAGAGGCCATCACAAAGAAGAGCCTGCTAGGCAGAAGAGAGGAAGTCCAGATCTGGATGGGAAAGCATCTAGTGACACCAGGAGCCATCTCTAAAGCTGTGCAAGTATCAACCACAACATCTTTCTTTCTTCAATTCCCCTTGCACATCTTGTAGCTATCTGGGCTGGAGGTCCTCCTGATCCACCCAAACCACAGCAAAAGGCAAATGAGCCCACAGCAAGAGATACCTTAGCCTTCCCCTCTCCACAACCACCTCCAGTGCCCAGCACTTGCACCCTGAAAACTAAAACTGCAGAGTGCATGAAAATCCAACTGAGAAGGAGCATGCAACTCATGCAGCTGGATATCCTACCTGACTTCTTCTTGATCCGCTGTTTTTCTCCAGGTACTTGTCATCTACCCACCATCTACTGGTAGAAAGAATCTACCTTCCATTCATGGAAAGGACTCACCCTAGCCCTAAAGGAAAGGCACCAAAATGAGTGCTATCTGCCAGCAGAGAAATAAAGGCTGTCCATGTGTGCAGCTGACTCCTACCTGCTCACAGCCAGAATGTCTACAGAGAGATCATTGTACCAAGGAGCAACACCTTAGACAGGTCCTTTTCCAGATGTCTTTCAGTCATACTGAAGAGGATACAAGGAGTCACAGAAATGCTCTTCTTTAGGGGCAGCCAATACATTGATGAAACAATTGTTCCAGCTCTAAAACATTGCTCCCACATTGCTGCCTTCCCTTAAATTGCTTTCCCCATAATTAGCATCCCAACAGAAGCACATTTGAGCCCGCAAAAAGACAAGCTCAGATGTGATGGCTTTTCCTTCTTATCATTCAAGGTCAGCTGCAGTCCTGTGGCACCACGTTATTTTTTCCAACAAAGCATTATAAAACCACGGTAATGGGATCGACCTCTGCCTGCAAGCTGTTAATGACTTCCTGGGTGAGCACCCAGGGAATGGATCCACTCTGCTCTGCATGCCGCTGGGGGAATTCATCTGCTGGAAGAGCATTACTCAGCTGACTTTCAGCACTTTCACAGAAAAAAGGGGCTCAGCAATGGCTGGGTGAAACCCACAGCTTGCCAGGGGGGCTGGCTGTTGTCAGATGTTGTTAAATCTCACAACACTGCACAACCACTGCATGTCCCTAGCAGACAGGGTCTTTTTGTTCAACAGTTATTGGGAGCAAACTGCACCAAGTACCTTAGGCAAGCATTATTATTAACTCTGATTATTCACCACTGGTTTTGCTATTACTCTCCACCTAAGAGAGGGCACAGAGACTCAGATCGCAGGAGACCAGTGAAAGAATGCACAGACCACAGCACAAGCAAGCAGGAGCTCATATCCCAAGCAGGCACAACAAGGCAGGTGTAGTCCAAAGACCTTACATACTGTCTGCAGTCCAGAGCTGGCTGTAGGGCCCTCCTAGGGCATATGGCAGACATGTGAGAGTATGCTGCATCCCCCATTTCATGTGATGCAGATCAGGAAAAGAAAAGGAAGGGAAGAGATTTTCCTGAGAACAACATCCATGACAAATGAGACTGAGCCAGACTTTTGTGTTAAGCTGCATTATGAATAAGGCCTAGCAATTGAACTGGCTCTTCAGAAAAATAAATAAACCAAAAGCACACTGAAATCAGTCCTGTTCCTTTTGGCATTTTGGGCCCAGCTCCTTTCTGAGCTCTGACTTGCAGAGCCATTCCGTAAGTCCAGAGGATGGAAAAGATGAGCTTCTCTACTTCAAATTGTCCTGAACAACATGATCTAGCAGTTAGGGTGGCCCTGCTCAATGCAGGGTTTGGAGACAACTCTCCAGAGGTTCCTTTCCACCTAAATCTCTTAATGATGCTATGATATTTCCTGCTGAAAATTGTATGAAAGGAAAAGCACAATACTTTTAATTTTTGCAGGTGTCCTCTTCTGGCACAGGTCTTTTTAGCCTCTAACAGCCAGCACAGGCCTCTCAGGAAGTGTACTCTCCTCTCCAAAGAAACATGCATACACACCAGCCCTTCCAGCACTGCTCATTAGCACCTTTTCAGTGCCCTGTATTTTTTGCAATTACTGGATAAGCAAAAAATAAATAACAGTTTCTCTTGTCCTTCCACTGAACTCACGGAAGGACCAGTTTACCCTGGAATGACTCAACTTGCTTTGCAGCCATCCAGCTGCACTGGGATCCACAGGGACGTACGAAGAAGGTCCAACTTCAATATCACAAGTCAATAAATATGGGAATTCAGTGCACTTGATTTTCAAGTTGCCTGGTTTATTAACTCAACAGTATGGTCCAGTTGCCAAAGAAGAGGGCTGTGAGTCAGGTCTCCTGACTTTTCAGGGCCCTGACTTCACATAAACATACTCACACCCAAAGGCTCCATTTAAGCCCAGCCCTGGGCCTTCAATTCCTGCTTGAGCTGTGCTATGGTTTTGCTCAGTGATAGCTGTGCCTGTGCCTGGCCATGGACCCTATTGGTCTGGGATCTCATCTGCAAGCTGGCCTCCTGAGTTCATCTAGGACTTGTCTTGTCACCATGAACTTGCTTGATGATCTTCATTCTTGGCTGAACCTGGCTGTCATCTAGGCCTGGCTTGCCTGGGTACTGTGAGCTGAGGCCCTTGTTTGCAAAGCCCCTGCCTTGCTGGCTGTGTTACCATGCTTGGCTGCTGTACTTTAGGGAGGACCTAAGGCTGGCCCCCAGTGCTCCTGGACAATAACTCTGCTATTGAGGTCCTTGGTTACCTTGGGGAAATTGTTCCCATCCATGCTTGCTTTAGCTCTGGGGCTTTTCAATGCAGCAATTGCATTGCTGGATGGGGACTGCAGCCCAAGCCATGTCTGAGTCACCAGCGAAGCCAACCAGGTATTTGGTTGTCCTCCCTCGTGTGGCTGTCTTCATGTTAGCATTGGATTAGCTTCTTGTTCAGGATTTGTCCTAGACAAATTGTTGTTCGCATAGTGCAGAAAATGGGCTTGTCACATCTTGTCCCATCAGCAGAGGGGAGAATCAGGAGCATCAGAGTCAGGCTGGGCATTGCGAGCTGAGCACTTAGCGCCAAGAGCCTGTTAGGAGCTGAGAGGCCTTTTGTGGAGACAAACAAGGTGGGCACAGGCTAAAGTAAGACTTTGATTTCACTATCTGTCTTTATCTGTGGTTTGAAGGTACACAAGCAATTATTTTAGTTTTGTGAATGTGCATCAAATCTGTGGCTTTCCCATAAGAAAAAGGATCAGCTTAAAAAAATAATCAAGATTACAAACCTGGTTCTAACATTGCTTCAGCTTTCAGCTCACCAGGGAATCCCTTGCCTCAGTGAAGAGGTGGTGGTTTTTTTGCTACTTGTGCTTTCAGTGAAGTCTCCCAGTGCTGACAGACTTTTGCCTGGGCTGAGAGTTCCCTTCATTTTTCCCCCACCAGTGAAATCCACATTTACAGCTGGTAGAGTCTTCAAAAACAAAAAGAAAACAGGAAAACCAAAGCCTAGACTGCTATGGCAGTGTGACAGCTATAAGTCTGTAACATTCAATTTGCTTATGAACCCTTTCCCTCGTGTCTGATGGATCATCTGACATGCATGTATCCAAGCTGAGTGAGGTGGTGTAGCTATTTCTAGATGGGCTTCATCTCATCCAAGGGTGGGCGTATAAGCTGAGTGGATGATTCATTCGCTGCAGGTATTAGTCTTTACAGTCTTTACAGTGCTATCATAACCTTCAGAAATGGTGCTTTGTTGTTTATCAGCACCTGCTTAAAAGAAGCAAGTACAAAACCAGTAATGCCTCATTGCAACAAATCTCATCAAATTTGGAACTGAATATCTAACAGCAGAGAGACGTAGGTGTGTTTCCTGCTTCCTGCTGCCTTCCTGCCTTCCTTCTACCCCTCAAAAAGTGGATGAACAAATGAAATTTTAACGCTATTGTAAATGGGAAAAAATCCCCACTGGCAGGAAAGGGTTAAGTTCCAGTGAAGTCACCCAAAAAGGAAGAGCAGAGTAGCTTTTCAACCCCTTTTTTTTTTATCTTCTGTCCCCAAACCTTTCTCTGAGAGGCAGTCTCTTTTTCTTCATTCCCACAGAGAATAACTATCTTTTTGCTTGACCAAGGAAATAATAGGTGCTTACAAAAGGAAAGAACTACCTTAAATTGCTTGAGCAGCAGGAGTGGTTGGTTCAATTAATTGCCTTAACTTTGCAGAAACATCTGGTATGCTGCTTACATCCCGTGAGAAGCAGTCTTCCATTAGGAACAGAGTAAAGATGAACGAGAATCTGCAGACACCCATAGACTTGAGCAAGCATAAGATCTTTAGCCTATTCCTATTGAAACCACCCTGCAAAATGCATCTGCTCACACAGTCGGAATTTCAGAGTAACAGTTTTTAGGTGCTTACAAGAGCTTTGAACCTATGAATGACAGCAAATGGGGATGATGAAAACAGTATTATTATTGTTGTTGTTGTTGTTGTTGTTGTTGTTGTTGTTGTTGTTGTTGTTGTTATTATTATTATTATTATTATTGCAGGTAGAGTTAGATGGTCTGACACTGGAAAGTGTTCCTGGACTTCATTCATATGTGTTCCAGCAAGGACACAAAGACCAGAGACAACATAGTGCAAACTGAACCACAGGCTGGAGCCTTCATCCAAAACCCATATCCATGTGAGCTCATTGAAAAACATGACCACCATGGCACAGAGAGCTTCACAGGGTTTATTGCAAAGGCTCTGTGTGTGTGAAGGAGGCAGGAGAAACTGCATAAGCAGCCAAAGAAGACAGCGAGGAACCAGAGCCAGAGCCATGGATGCCTTGACCCTTGAAAAAAAAAATTAAGTTTCTTGAGTGGAGTACTGGTGAAAAGAGATTTCAGCTCTTTCCAGGCTTCTTCTTCAGGAGACAGGATGCTGTGTCCTCCTCAGAAACAACATTGCTCCTCACCAAAATGAAAGGGATGATTTCTAAACCACAATGTTGCTTCATAAAGTCAGGGCAGATTATCTGGCCTTGCATGTGCTGTGGTATGCACTTGGTGCTCCAAAATGTAAGGTAACTGGCAGGTGAACACCTTGGTCTCTCTGACTGATGGGAAGCTCCAGGGAAGGTGGCTGGCTGGTTCAGAGACCCTTTCCTGACCCTGAGCACATAAGGTGACTCTCCTTTTTTCTAATCAATTGTGAAACACACATCTTCCCAAAGGCTCCAGATGGTGAAGACTTGGGTCAGAATAAAGAAAGTGCATCCAAAAGTGGTACAAACGCAGTGGGAGTCATTTCCAAACCTTCTGATGGGTTAAAACACTTCACACTCAATACTTCCAAGCAGGAAAGGCCTGGGTGGACTAGGAAATCTTTCACATGTTTACCAAACACAAAGTGTCAGGGAGGGAGCAGATCGAAAAAAATAATTTTGTAAATAATTTATTTACCAGTGGAGGGACCAATTCCTTCTCTTTCTCCCTGCATCTGGCTTTGGTATTACCTTAGGTAGCCCACCTGCACAGACCAAGCAGAGATGTGTAGAGTGGTTGAGTTCGTATGGCTCATCTCATACAACATATGCAGCTAACTGCTGGGATTGTATGGAGCTTGCAGGCTGCAGGAGATTTAATTAAGAAGAGATGTATGTTGCACTAGGGACAGGGCTCTTGCTTTGGCATGCTGTGTTTCTGTTGCACACTTTTGACCCTGAACAATGTTTTCCTTCTTCCTAACATCAATTCTTGTTCCAGTAAAACCATTGCCTGACTGGTCCTGTGAAAGCACAAGTCCTGTTGTACTTTCTTAATGTGGTGGGGAAGCCATTTTGAGACCCTCAGCCCCTCTTGACCTTTTCTTTTTTGACAGGAAGGACGTTTGTAGCCCACACTGTTCCTGTAGCCCACTTCCAGACAAAGTGGCAGGGGCACGGCGAAGCCCACTGCAGTGTGGAGCCCCGGTGGGAAGGCCAGGAACACCCCCCAGCTTGCTGGGTCACAGCCACCACCTGAACACTACCATTTCAGCAAACATCGACTTCCCTCCATTTCAGTGCACTGCCATGCAGGAACATTCATCACATGCAGGCAGCAATGCTGAGCTGCAATTACAAAGAATCATTTCCGATAGACTCATAAATTAAGGGTGTCTTTTGCAGGACCTTCCCCTGTGAGGACTAGCATGTATTTTGGCTTCAATTTAGCCATGGCATATCCATCATCTCACCTTGTGCCTTCCCTGACGTTTTCCAGCTCTGTCTTCTCTATTTATCTTTCAGGCCTTTCAGCTGCCTTCTTTCATTATTGTTAAAGCCTAATTAATAACAATTTCAGTCCTCTTTCTTGAGGGAGCATCGCATCTACACAGCTACCTGATCCGGCTCGTGTAAATGAACACACAGAGAGAAAACTCTTGTTCTGGAGTGAATACAGGGTAGCAACACACTTGGAGGATTCTGCTGACACCAAACGCTGAGGCCATGGCATATACAGTTGGAAAGCATTAGCAGAGCCCATTCAGAGGTTTGCCTCTCTCAGGGCTGCTTTCTGTTCTTCTTTTTATTGATGGTACATTACTTTCCAAGCTCCCCTCTGAACTGAGGAGAGATCAATTAATTTTAAAATGATTGATCACTTCAATGCCTCGCACTTTTGAACTCCCAAAGGAGCAGAGTAGAAGCCACAATGACCGCCACTTTGAAGGTTGCGTTGGCTGCTGCATCAAGGTATGTCTTTATCAGGAGTAATGTCTCATTCCCTGAGCAGGCAGAGATCTTCCACTGCCTGGAGTTTATTCTCAATGCCATTTTTAATGGTCTGTTCTCAGCCAGGATCTGACAACCATCAGCCTGAGTTCCAACACAGTAAGTAACAGCTCATATCACCAGGACTCTTATCACCACAGTTAGAGATCTTTCAACAACCTTGGTCCTGGCATGCTTCTTGCAACCCATGGCCATCATCTTCCTCACTTGCTGTAGCTTTATCTTCTCAGCTTCCAGAAGGCAGCTGTCTGGAAAGCAGCCAGTACCACCACTTTCTGCATCCAATAGCACCTAAGAGGAAAACCTGAGACAAGCCTTGAGACCTCTGACAGTTCCTCCTGACTGTTTGGCCTTGTGCTGCCTCAGTGCTAGAGAGTCTGTAGCCTTCTCTCCAAAGGCTGAATCCCAGAAACCTGTCCTCCTCTTGTCCAGGACCTTTGGTGCAGATGAACTGAAGCATTGAGTCTCACAGCTGCCACCTCATAAGCCAGGGTGGCTGGGAGTCTTCTCACTTGATTTCAGCCATCTTCTTCAAGCTCAGTATTGTGAAGGCCCTGGACAGAGCCAGGCACCTCCAGGTGGGGAATCTTCCCCCCATCTGATATCCAGAAGGGAAGAATTGAACCCTTCTAGGAATGAGGTATTTGGAATAAAAAGTGTGTCTGTGCATTCCTGCTCTAAGGTGCAGACCATCCTCTCTGAGAGTGACCTAACAGTAGTCAGTCTCCCCTTTCCAGAGTCACCTTCTGGCAAGAGAGTAAAGGATGAACTGATGAACTTTTCTTGGGTTCCCTCAGGCTTTCTCCAGGCTTAGGCTAGGCTCTAGGACTACGTTAGGTGCCTGATCTTCACAGATAGGGCATCAGGGGACCTGAAAAAGTTTCACCACTCAACCCACAGTGGCAGTCTCAACCTCATCCCAACTCTTTGGGCTCAGTGAACCCAGGCAATGCTGGACTTTTGCCTCAACCTACTTCCCAGAAGTGGATACAAAAGTGTCACCATTTATAGCCCAACTGGACTAATCTAGTTATGGAAACATCTTAGTGCGCACCCCTCAGTACCAGCTATGACCTCTTTAACACATTCTTGTCAACCCACTCTTCCTAAAGCACAGGCCAGAAATAGACTGTGGCAGTGACTCAGAAAGGGAGAGGAGAAGAGTCATTCTGACTCAAATACTGAGGTGGGCCTCCACAGGATGGCACATGGGACTCTTCACACCAGCACTTGCAGCTCTTCATGTCTCAGCTGCCAAAGTTCCTTCCCCAAAACCTGCAGCATGCTGGAAATGTTGCTGCTTCTCTCTCAGTAGAGGAGGTGATGCTGCGATGACACTGCAGTGTGACTCAAAGGCATCACTTCTCCAATAGGTCTCAGCTGTGGGCTGAAGTCCCAGTAGCTTTATCTGGGCTGGTAAATAACATGTGCCAAGGCTGTCTGGCCTGGAGGGCAAGCAGCACAGCAGAACTCACATCCATACAACTAAACTCACTTCTCTATCTATACATCCTGGGACCACTCCCTGCCCTGTTGTTTCACCTGAACCATGGCCAGTCACTGCTGCAAGCTGAGACAGTCAGAATCACAACAGAGATGTGGGTGGTCTCACAACTGAGCTCACAACCCAGATCTAATTGGGAAAGCCAAGACAAAGAGCACTCATGTTTAACTGCTTTCCTAAGCTGGTACCAGTCTTGTTAGCACCAATTGCCCAGCTAACAAGCATCTCATCCACAGACAACATCACTCCACTATCCCACTTGCTGAAGGCACAGCTGAATGGGAGGCTTTTCTGTGGGAAAAGAGGACATAATTTTCAAAAAGATAAACAGACACATTTCCCTAGAAGGAAACCACAGACCTTCGTTACCAGAATCTAAGACATTTCCCTTTTCTCTCCCTTCTTATTTTTCTCATGTTCGGTGTATTTTCCTCTTTGCCTGGCAATACAGCTCAGACATAATATCATATGGACTCTCTAGGTCTAGAAGCATATATTAGATGACTGGTTAAACTAGGGCAAAGTATCGCAAAACATAGAGAAGGACAATTCCAGAGAACAGTCCTATCCCTCATCCCCTCCACATCACCAGGAGCAGCGGGATCCCTTCCCAGCCTGCTCAATGAATCAGCAGGGACTCAGTCTACCAGCCTAGGGCAGGCTCACCTGCAGCCGGGAAAGCAGGTCCTCAGAGGATGCAATCACATCCTCACCTCTTGCAGGAACACATTCTGCTTCCCATGCTTTCCTCACCATCTGAAGCCTAGTTCACAGGAGTGTTAGTTCCTCTGGCTCGTTGTGAAAGTTCAGCAGAGATCAGTCCAGCGGTGGCACTGAAGGATCTGAGCAGTCCTCTGGCTCCTGGATATTCATCTGTTTAAACGTCTTTCTTTTTGCAACTTGGGGACCATGACTGAGGAAGTATCTGCCCCAGCCATCACTTCCCTTCAGCAGAAGTTAGGAGAAAATTGTTCCTTTGACCTAGTTAGAGCAATTCTGAGCCCAGTTTTGTGTTCCTGACCACCTATAACCCTGCAGCCCCTTCCACTCCTGAATTTCTCTCCCCAGAACATTCAAAATCAAGACACTCTTTGAATTCCCCAAAACACAAGGATGTCTGTGACCTGAGCTGAGCAGAGGAGTTACCTGCTTTCAGAGTCTACCCTAGTGCTTGATTTTTTTACAGTAGGAGATTTTGACTCAAAAAAAATTATAGCTTTGATCAATGCAACCTCTAGCTAGAGCTAGGAAAGCCTGACCCTGAGCTGGCTTCCTTCTACCAATATCACACTCTGCTTCAAAGCAGGAAGGGTCTTGAAGATGTCAGAATTTTTTTAATGCATCATTTTGCCTCTCCTCCTTCTAGGAAGCAGACAACTCTCCTGAGCTGCAACTTCCCAAAAAGGTCAAGCCTAGGCCAGGCAGGCACCAAGGACATTTTTGCTTGAGTGAATAATGTTTTGCCTAGAGATCAACCCCATCTTTTAAACGAAAGCATCAAGGAAATACCTATGCACCTTTCTGCACCTAGACCAGTGCAGGTATTTCAGGGAGGGAAGCCAAACTGCTGCCCAGCTCATTAGCACTGTGCAGACCCACAGCAAAAAGCTTTCCCAGCTGACAGTCCACATCCATGCAGGCAATGTGCGGCCACTGTATTTGCTGCCTCATGGCTGCTTTTCCTGGCTTTTCAAAGGCAAGGAGCATCTAACGTATCTCAAGGTTCAGGTCCTCTGATTTTAAAATAACTGACCAGTACCGCTGTTCTTTAATTTAAAAAGCCATTTAGTGTCTGATCACACCAAATGCATCCCTATTTTTAAGGTCCCACTGAGTAGCAGTAAAAAAACCCCCTTGAAATAGAGACACATCATTTTTCTCAGGAAATCAGAAAGACTCTTGAACTTTATTTAATTCAGCAATTTTGGAGCCTTCTGGCAATATTCCTGGTCATAGAGGTGGTAGGTATATGTGTGCACAGGTGCATTCCCTGATCTGTTTCTGACTGTGATTATGCCAGGGTTAATCCACGTGAGTCCATTGCTGGCCAGGAGGTGCTTTAAACATGCTGAGATGACAAGAGTTTCCTCTGAGAACCTTACTGTCACATAAGTAGCACAGAGCAAAACAAAGCACATCAACTTTCTGCAGGATGCATCTGTCGCCCCTTCTCGTGGCACCCCAGTTTTCGGCATGAGCAGAGCCCGCATCATGAGCATGTAATTGACTCCGTAGTTGGCTGAGATTGACATATAATTGCTTTTGTTATTGCCGTCTGCATGTTGATCACAGCTGACCCCTTACATTTTTCCTCGTGCACAAAGGAACTTCAGCTTCTGCAGTCTGAAACTGCGTTGCAAAGGTTTGCTGCTAAGCCAGTCACAAGGCTTTTGGTGCCACAGAGAGCACATTGCTCCTTGTCCTTACTCTCCCACTGGGATGGCTTACAATTAGCACAGCCCAACCAACAAAGCAGTGTCAGAATGCATTCACACTTCCGGAAGGTATTTATAGGCAGGAGCAAACATGTTTCATGTCAACTTGCATCGTGGTCTGGCATGTTACCCCCAGGAATTTCTTGGTCGGAGCTGCAGTTTCAGCTGGCACTCTACTCCAAGCAGCACAACGTTCAGCAGCCCTGCGGCAGCGCACTGAGAAGGTGATTGGTGACTCCCCTATCCCTGGGGGAGTGTGACTTACATTTGCTTTGGGAGGGACAAACTGTGTCCTTCAATGAGTACTTTTTCCCTTCTCAGTGCAGATCTGCAGCCTTCCTACCTTCCTACTATACCCCTCACATTTTGGCCAGGCAAGAGAGCAAAGGACATCCAACTAAGTGCCCTTCCTTCACTCAGTCCGATGTTAAATTCCACTTATGCCATGCCATTTTGCATTTCAGCAGACCAACACAAAAAGGATGTGTTTGACACCTCAGCAGGATGCTAGAAAGAGAGAGGGTGGTGGAAAGAAATAAAGACTTTTTTGCTAGGTTTCCAGGAGACACAACAGCAAGGGCTGTTACCCAAGACAGCATGGGAAGGAGGGTTGAAGACTCCCTGTATTTGCCTCACATGCTGGTGTAGGACTTACTTCAGGATGGTCATTTTACCCCGGAAAGCACATCTTCCTCAGTCGTCCTTGGAACTCACCATTGCTCAAGCCTCACCCGGAAGGCAAGGGAACAGACTTTGGGTCAACACATTGGCTAGGGGAGGAACTGACCCCTTGGGTAGTTTAGGTCTCTCCCAAGGTTTAGAGAGCAGCTAAGCAGAATGGTTGAAGATCTGCCTGATGGCATTTTTTTGGTGCCCAGGGAGTTCACATTTCCTGTGTCCTAACTTCCCTCTTTATGACCTTGCTGTGTGGGAGACACTATAAGGAGAGGCAGGGGAAGGACATTGAAGTGCTCAGCTCCCACAGCAACAGGGGACATGCCCATAACTCAGGAAAGCAATCTCCCAGCCTGTCATCTCTGAGGAATGTCCCCAAGACCCATCTGTTTTCTCCTCACACCATCTCTTTCTGGCTGAGCCTCCTGCAGCTTGAGCTATCACCTGGAAAAGTCATCCCCCAGTAGGAGAGAAGCTGTGGCACTGGGAGGCACCTGGGGGGTGTGGGACTGCCAGCTGGCATTGCTCTTGAAAATTGTCCTAGCTGAGCCCTGACATTTTGTCCCTCTTCCTGACATGGGACTTGATATACATGCAATGTTGAACCGTCATGGACCACCAGCTTGACCTGATACATGCAGAAAGATGCATGTCCCTTCTCATCCCAGACATCTAATAGAAAATGGCACCTGTAAGGACCAAAAGGTCTTAACTTGCTTTGGAAAATCTGGTTAATCAAGTTTATTTGGTGTGAAATAACATTTCCCACTCCTTACCAAAGGAAAGGCCTCAAATGAATTGTCTAAAAGAAATCAAAGGCTGAAACGTCTTGTATCTCAGGTACCCATAATGCAAGCTGGAAGGCATATTTAATGGTTTTTGAATGTATCAGAAAAGGAAAAGCCATAGGGATGATAAAATTAAAGGAAGCAAATCCATCCTAGTAAAGACAACAGGTTTAATCTGGTTCTAACATTTCTGATTAGCTTTTCTCCTTACGAACACTTTGATTGTTTAAATCTTGCTATTTTACTTACTGATTGTTTAATCAATTACTACTCATTTCAACATTGCCATCGAGAGCATCTTTTCATTTGCTTTTACAAACGGAAAGCTGAGGTCTGATCTAATCAAAAGATGCAGTCCAGACACGTGACATGCGGTACCACCATGTGCATTACAACGATCAATTGATAAATTACATCAGCTCATCATTCCCAGGAACGATTTATTACTGAGGTAAACGGAAAAAATGGCTACGGCAAGAGATGGTTTGCTTTATCTTGCTGATTTACGCAAAAGGTCTGTTCCAGCACTCACTTAAATGAAAGTGTTAAGGAAGAATACATCATCATATGAATACATATAGAGAAAAACTGTGCAGTGTATAGAAGAAGACCTATCCACAATGTTGTTTTCATCATTTGGTCCAGTTAGTTGCTTCCACCAGAGACAAAATTTGGATTGTTAAATGTGGAGGGAAATGGAAGGAATAAAATCTTACAAAGAAAAAAAATTAAGTATAAAAGATGCTTTAAAAACAAAGAAAAAAAAGAATGGATTCAAAGTTACTGTAACAAACTTCTATCTTGTCAAGACATTTTTCACTTTGTTGTCTCAGGAGATTCAAGACCTTTTCATTTTCATTCTGATTGAGTTGCAAGAAAACCCCAAAACTTGGAGAACTGACTTCCTCCCCTCGCCATTGTCATTCTCAGCAAGGCTCGAACAAGAGCAATGATACATTTTGTTAAGACCTCTACAGCCTTCAATATGACCATGGACCCCCAGAAGAAATCCAATCTCTCCCTCAGCTTCCTTGCATATGCAGGCAGTACTTTAAGGCAGTACTGGTTGTTAGCTGTGTCTGCATGGACTACAACACACAGACAGGTTAGCTAACAAGTCATGACCACAAATGCAGCAGGAAATTAACGTCTTGAAGAGACCAAACCTACACATAACTTTGGCTGGGGAGCATCAAAAGATCCATTTTTACTAAGCTCAGTAGGAGAACTGTCAAATGTGGTAGGGAAAACTAACATGTAACTCCTGCTCCATGTCTCCCCGAGTCTTTCTGTGCCTTTCTGAGCCAGCCTGGCTATATATGAGTGTGCCTCATAATTTTCTAAATACTGGGCTGAACATTCGCCTAGGCAGCCACTCCTGGCTCCCTGCCATCAGTTTGCAGTAATGAGTTGCATAGGAAATTGCCTCAGGCCCAGGCTGGGGTCTCTTCTGGCGTAAATTCTCCCTGTCTCTTAGGTGGCATCAATCATTCATAGCCTTGTCCTGTTCAGAGCATCTGCTTCCCATTCTCTTCCTTAGTTTCCTCCTGATTAATTGATGAAATTGTTGAGTGTGGTTGCCTGGGAAACTGCCATTTCCTTAAGCATTTTTGGCCCCTTTTATTGGAGAAAGCAGGAAATCTTCACCAGAATCCTGAAGGGACAGCAAGGTTCAACAGGACCCACCTTTCATCAGGATAACAGAGGCTAAGACACCAAAATAAAGCTGGGCTGTTCCCAGGCTGCCACAGTGTCTGAGGGCAAAGATGAGAGTGCGAGAGGAAGGGCCATGTGCTTTTCCTGTCATACTTAGCATCCAAGTGGCAAATAAACCACTCTCTAGGCAGTTTTCCCTCAGGCAATGTCTACAATGGCACTCAGCCTCCTACCTATGACATCATATGGGTAGCATGAACGTTGGTGCAAGGCAGAAGTGGGCAACCTTGCAGTACCACTGCCTGTCCTCTTTGACTCCTGCTGCTCAGTACCTAAACTCCCTGGTTGCCTAATCATGATGCTCCTGGGCAGCTTGCATGTGACCAGCACCTCAACTAGGGAAAGGCAGCACCAGGAGAGATGCAGCTGATGTGAGCACAAAAGCATGGCAACTTCTCTGGGAGCCTATGGCAATGGTTCCTCATCCAAACAAGCCCCAGGGACAGCACAGTAATGGTTTGCAAAGAGAAGCTGGGGGCAGAGACAACAGTAATATTGAAGGCCACCTTCAGCTGCAAAGCTAGGAAAGAGACCCTGGGGAGCCTGAGACTGTGGTGTTTTCCTCCCTCTCTGATGCCCATGCATCATGCTTACTGCGAGGCCCAGGCTGCACAAAGAGGACTCTGCAGTATGAACCAGATCTGGCCTCCCACAGCTGCCAGGGGACCAGTCCCATGCATCCTTTGCACAGGCACCAGGCATGCCTACCCCGTGCTGAAGAATGAGCTTGGAGCTTACTGACATGGTGAGATAACGGACAACATTGGGACTCTATCATAAGACTTGATTTATGGGCGAGACTCATTAGAAGATAGCAATTGAGACATGGTGAAGATGACAGCTTCGTGGCATAATTTCATAACTCATGAGAAGCCTGGTGGACCAGTATCTTCTCTGGATGCACTCTGGCTTCACTCCTGCATGAGATACGAACCAGCATCAGGAAGACCCTAGAGAGGGTGCAATCTAGGGGCTCTCTCTATCACAAAAGGGAGGACCTCTGATTTCAGTCTGTTCTTCTCACTGCCACTATTCAAAGCGATTAGTACTAGTGCTTTTCTGCCATCGTTCTTTTTTTTTCAGAAGTGTTTCCTGATCACTGAAAGGACTCATGCTATGCTGCTTTCTTAGGCTGACTCTCTTTTTATTTGTCTGAAGGAGAGAGCAAACAACATATCTGGCAGCCCAGAGATGCTTATGGTCCCACCAGCTTTCACTCACAGCAGCAAAATAATCCTTAAAAATGGGACCTGAATTCTACTTGATGTTAAAAAGCAAGTACTACAGCCACTGGAGGCTGATGAGAGATGACACAAGACACCAAAATCACTGAATTTTGGTATTAGTCAGCAGCTATGTTGCAAATGTCCTTCACCAACTTTTCTTTCTTAAGTAGGCACACGAAGTGCTGCATGCACTGGTCCAACCATGGGAGACCACTGGATGTGTCCCAGCAGGCACAAACACTGATACGTGACATGCTTTCTGACCTGCCATGGCTGTGGAGCAGAGGTGGCTCATATCTGGGGCAAATTCAACTATTACAGCTCTCAGTAGATTTTAGTATCCCATGCTCTAGGCTGGATCCCAGAGCAGCTAAAATTAGTGGGGGGGAAGGGAAAGGTGTCTTAGCCCCCTTTAATGGGAATTTAAATTAAGGAGCTGGGTCTATGCAACAGGATTCCTGGCTTGGGAACCAGGATTTCAGATTTCTAGCTTTGCCACTCACCTTGGTAGCCTTGTTCTCTCCTCCCAGTCTCTTCCCTGGCCACACAATCTTTGGGCAGGGACTGCTTCCCACTCTGCATGTTTACAGGCCCTAGAATTCTGAACACTGAGCTGCTAGAACTTACTGTAGACTAAAAACAAATAGGAAAACCCAAGTCTTTGGCTTTGTGTCTCCAGAGCTTTTGGATTAAATTCACCATTTCCCTGAGGAGAACAAGCTTTCAGAGCTAATTACATCAATAAAAGGAGAAATAAGGGACCAGCCCATCACTGTCCCCTCAGTCCCAGAGACTGTGTATCCTCTGTCACCTCTGCTTTCCCATTTACAGCCCGGCTTCCCCCAATACGGAAACAGTGGTTTGCAAGGGGAGTACTGCACTGACACTCCAAAAGGAAAGAAAATGGGAAGAAAACAAATGAGGCTGGTGCATACGGGCTGTAGCTCTCCTAACGCCCAGAGAGGCAGAGGGTGCCCAGCCTAGGGGACAGAGGCTTGCTGTAGGAAGGAAGAACCTGCTTGGTTTACCAGCAGAAATCTATGAGAATTTTTTAATGAGGATTTCAGTGGATACAAATTGTTTCCTGGGCAATGGCTAATGACAGCTAATAGGGACTGCAGAAACAACACGACAGCACCTTCTTATGTTCTGTTGCCTGTGATCAGTGTCCAGCTGTTATTTTCATCCTCCTTAGTATAACGGACAATTGCATCACATTTCTACTCCTTTATTTTGCCAGAGATGTCTTAATTTCTATTTTCTCTATAAACATGGAAATGCAAGATTTCTTCCCCCTCCCATTGCTTCAGTTCTCAACTAATGTAAAGAGGCAGAAGCCAGTAAAAAGTTTATTAGCAGACCTCTCCAGAGGATCAATTTAGCATAGTTATCCATAATACAGCTTTATTTCTTTTATTTTTCCTTAAATAAAAAAAAAGATAGAAAAAGGGAGTTATTTTAAATTTATGAGCTGATGAGACAGTGAGTAATGGTGAATCACTGTTTAATATTTTAGTCAACCATCTGCAAGGTGAGCTGTACTCCCATTTCATATTGCTAGAGCTAAGAAGTCACATCAAGCTTCATGAATGGAATCAGTCTTGCATCAACCCCAAAAGGCTGTATTCAGCACCAAAACCAATCATCTTCTACCCAGGGATCTCAAACACACAGCCTTTGAATGCAGGAGAAAACAAGCACAACTATAAGCCAGGGTGGGGGGTGAATAACACCCTGGATAAAAAAAAACTGCAAGGATGAAGCTGGCTTTTTTGTTAGCTCTCAGTGATTCTGTAGGCAGAGTTACAGGGAAGAGCAGCTTTCTGGCTGTGCGTGGACCACCGTGCTTATGGCTGTCTATGTGCTCTCTTGTGATTGCCTCGTCTTCCTGTGCTTCCAACACTGTTACTAGCACTCCAGAGGCACTAAACCTCATGCCAGCTTGGAATTTCCCAGTCAGTTTCCCAGAGGAAGCAGACACAAGCTTCTCTCTCCTGTTTCTTCTTCCTCCAGCCCAGTGACGTATACGGAGTGTCTCTGTGTCTCAGTGTCACAGCTACCCCAGGAGAAAGCACAACAGCGCTTGCAAGGGAGGAGGATGCAGCATCATCCTGTGCAAAGGAGGTTTGTCAGCAGTCTGGCACCTGCAGATCCACACTGCCAGGGGACACACACGCCATGCAGATTGGTCCCCTGCCCCACCTGCAGGGACAGTGTAGGAGCAGAGAAGGTGCAGAGCCAGATGTATCCCTTCCAGCTTTCACATGGTACCTCTCCCACTGGGAACAACCTAAAGACTCTGCAATCCCAGGTGACTCAGGAAAGCCTACCGTAGACATGCTGTTTCCAAATTTCCCCTTCCTCCTGCTCCCACTACTAAAATCCTCATCAGCCTCTTGATCTTAGCTGCTTTCATGATAGCATGGTCTCTAGAGACTGACTACTTAACTGTCTCTTGCCCACCGCACGTACCCAACTCCTCTGCTGCCATTGACAAGAGCTATGTCTCTAGCATGTGCTAGCAGCAAAAAATAGGCTCTAGGCCTAGCCTCTCAGTCTGTCTTTCTCCAAGGGCATCTCCAAGTCCCTTTCCTTGATTAATGCATGTTAAGGCTGACTAATTTCATACCTTCGATCTCTGTAGCTGCTTTACAGCAGGGAAAAATGCAATTTCCTCTCACTTGTCAAGTGTCACAACAGCTTTGTGAACCATGACAATGTACATTGCTTACTGCTGCAGCCCTCCCCCAAAAAATATCTAATGGCATATGAATAACAGTTTTGCAATGAATGTGAGTTATTAAACTACTACAGAGAGCCAGTGCTACAGAGAAGGCTACTGTGAGCCTCTGTGACCCACCAGAAATACAGAAATATGGCTCTCCCTACAGCATGGGCAGAGCACAACCGCTCCAAAGGAAACTACATCAGTTGCCCTGGGGCTGGTTTCAATGGAGAGGGGAAAACCTTCACGCCTTTTTATGCATCTTTTACATCTGGAGGAAGACGACTCATGCCTGTTGTCTTCACATTACTGCAAAGGACAGAAAAACTTCTGATGCATCCAGTTCCTTCACAATGTTTTATTTACAGCAGTTTAGTCTCCACATTGGTTTGCAGCCCTTTCTTCCACAGCAAGTGCTTGAACCATGATGCAGTGAAATCGGATGTCAGAACAAAGTCAATGGTTGTTCCTTCTCTCCCTAAAAATAACCTGCTTCATACTAAATAATAGAAGTTTTGGGAAGCTTAGCTGAGCTGATTTAGACCAGAAAGATGTCTCACTCTCTTCTCATGCCAGTGGTTCATCACCCACCCTCTTAAATAGTACGCAAACTTTATTTGCCACAGCTATTTCTCAGTGTCCAATTTTTTTATTGGACCTGACCCTACCAACCAGACAAGCCTTCTGGCGTGTGGTGTCTTATGTCTGACAACGCATGGAGACACCATGTTCAGGTCACCTCTTGGACTTCTCCCTTAATTAGGCAGATTTGGCACTGTTCTAGTGCTAAAGAAGTTTCCAGTATTATTCAGGATTCTTGTCTCAGAGATATTATCTGGCACTCAGAAAGTGCAGATTTGTTTTCTGAATGCTCTGTTTCCTCCATAAAAATTCAAAAAGCTTGCTCACAAGCTTGAAGGACATATCTTGAAGGACAGTGACAAAAACAAAACCAAACATTCAAAGCAGTACTTTCTTTTGTCTTTTCCAGGTCTTCCAAGTGAAGTAAAATAAAGAACAAGAGAGCTTTCTATCCTTTCAGTTTTTCAGAAATAAGAAAAGGTCTCCGAGCAAACATGTTTCCCTGGTTTTTGAGGTGAGAGAAGCAAAGGAAAGAGTTAGTAGAGAAAAAGAGAGAATCTTCCCTATCTCCTTAATATTTAAGGAAGGAAAATTTCATGGGCTTTTAAAAATTAACATGAAGCTCTGTTATTTTGATCCCTCCCCCAAGCTGTACGTGCCTTGATGTACTCAGGAACTCCTTCTCAAAGTCTTCTCTTGAGCCACCCTTGACTCTCCATGTATTCACCCACTCTGAGGTGCAGTAAGCATGGCCTGGATGACAGTCACCACCCGGTGAGACAAGGGACCCCATCTTCATGCCACACCAATCCCCTTTTCTCACTGAATCTACCACAAGACAGGATTAAAAAAAAGAGCGGGTGAGAGCACTATCGTAATGCTCCAGTTCTGCCAGAGGAGTCCAGTGTGGAAGTGGAAAAAGATACCCTCCCACCAGCACGTACAGTCATTTTGCTTTCCTGGATTTGTCTGAATCTCTTATTGTTCCACTCTCTCCACTCACTCGTCGTACCACACAGAGCTGCGGTCTGGAAAGCCTGGTGTGTATTCATCAGTGCTTCAGAGAAGATGATTCACCTACCCCTCTTTATAATTTTATCTCCCATCAGCTGAGAAGTCAAAGTCTGTATAATGGACTATTGTTGTTTTCAGGAGCAGGCTTGTCACTGTGATACGAATGATACCAGGAAAAATGGATGATTTGAATTGAAACAGAGGATCAGCAGGTAGCATCCTAGCGTTCCAGAGCTAGCAGATTAAAAATAACAACTATGAAATCATGTCTTCTAACAAGCAGGAGAAAATAATAATAATAAATCCAATAGCCCTGACTGCAGCACTGTGTGGGAAGATGAAGGTTAGAGGGTGTGTATTGTCCACTCTGGGCAGAAAGTAAACAGTGCTGCTTGTTTTACATCCTTTACAACCAATTGTATCTACATCCAAGCTCTGCCTCCTGCCTGGCTCCCACCCTGTGTCTGGGAAAGCTGTACTGGTCTCTAAGAGAGGAGCTCCAGGGGGGTATCTGCCCTGTGGGCCAGCAGCCATGCAGCTGTGGCAGCCACCCTTGCTTGGCATAGAAATATTGAGGAGGACAGGGACATAGGATGCATCTGTGTCAGATCCAGCTCAGGCTCTACCATGGGTTGTGAATCCCTGAAGGGCATCAGGTAGCCTTGCCCAGGACTGCTGCTTTCTGCATACCATGCAGCTCTTTGTCAAGACACCCCTCTGCTACCCCAGCCAACAGGCTGTGAAACACCCCAACACCATGAAGGACCTCCTCTGATTCAGCTGGCATAACGTGAAGCTGATGACAATGCCAGTTGCGATGCCTGGAAAAAGATGGACTGACAGAAACAAGCCGCTAGAGCGCCCTAACCTGAGGATGCATACAACTCCCCCAGAGTGTTCAAATGATGAAATGCATGTTTGTTTCCTTGGTTGTTAGTGTTGTCACCCTTCGTCCTGTTAAGTGAATGGCGGGAACAGAGTCCTGAACACAGCTGCACTTCCCCGCTCTGCTCTACTCATGGAATCGAATTATCTATCATAAAGGACATGCCACGTTTTTCTAAACTGTCACTGGATTTTGCACGAAAGTAGGCCAGATGGAAGCAAACAGCCTCTCCAGTATTGCTGGATGCCTGCCATGGGGGCCAGATTCCCATACACAGGAGCCATAGGAGGGACACTGAAGGCATGCCTCCTTGGGGACCATCTTGCAGAACATGGAGTGGGGAAAGCTGTCATGTCCTCTGAATTTCAACTGATACTGTTTCTTAGTTAAGACAGAACTTACTCATTCTTGCAGAACAAGCATTCATCCACTGTGCTCATGCTATTGGTGGCAGCTAGGGTGTAAAGCTGCATAAGACGTGCCGGAACCTCACAGGGCTCACAACAGCCAGCTTTTAATGTGATGCCACACAGGTGTACAGCAATTGCTATCCTTGGCTAAGCACAGGTTGAGGATCCTGCAAGTATGCCCCTCTTTTTCACTGTGATCCTTCCTCATTTTCAGGGCAACGGTTAAGGCAGTGTCTTCCCCTCCATCCATCCCAACCTGTCTCATCTTGTAATGTGTTGGGATTTAAGGCCTGGCCTAACTCTTGGCTTCTCTTGACAACAGTGGCCACTGCCCTGAGACATCTAGTCCTGCCCACCATTTTCATTGCAACAACCCTGAAGTTTGTGGGATCATGTAGGGAGCAGGATCAGAGAAATTATACTGGGGGTGGG
>VZTL01022422.1:26974-55303 GCA_013400535.1 Scopus umbretta
GGGGGGGTGGGGGGGTGGAGAAAAAAAACGTTTTGTTTTAAGGGGAATCGGCTCCCCAAAGAATGGTTTGATTCAGGGAGATGGAGAGAAACAGGAGGACATACTCAGGGGAAAAGGAAATCCTCAACACACCAGGTGGCAAGACTTGTCAAACTATTCCCTAAGTTAAAAAGTGGCCCCTCAGCTCCACCTGTAGTTAAAGGAGGAGAAAAGGATGTATAACAGCTCCCAAGCTGGGCTCTGGCTCCCAACCACCCTCCCTGGAGGCAACTTATGATAAGCATCTTAAAAGACAGAGGTGGTGCGAATATCCTCCTACACTAGCAAGAAATTTTTCGCTGCTCTAAGATGTGGTTCCGCACAAGCTGGATTGATCCTTCAGTTGTATTACCACCAGCACAGCTATTAATCACCTCTAGTATGTACTGGCCTTCAGTGACTACAAATCCTCAGCAGTTCCTCTGGGCAGCTGCATCACATACCCCTCGCTGCTCCATGGCATGAAAGAGACAGTATCCTGAAAAGCAGGAACTTGCATAACCACCTGGTGTTCTTGGAAAAAGCAAGCTTTGAAACAGAATTTGGCTGAGAAACAAACATCCCACAAGGACATCCAAGATTTGGCGTGCTCCTACATGAGGCACTTAGGGTAATATAACAACTTGTTATCCTTCTGAGCACAGCCCAAAGTTCATCCCTAGACCTACTCAAATAAAACAAACTCTGAAAGCAGTGTTGCTGGTATAACTACAGCTGCAACATAACCTTCAAAACAGTCATCTTCTGGCCTTCTGTGTCCATCAGGATCACATATTACCTACCCAATAATCATCAGAGCAATGCAGTCAGGTATATGTCATGTTGACCTGGCCAAGAGCAATCAAAATTAAAGATCTCAGTGTCTCCTGGGAAATACTTACTAGAGCTGTTCACATGGACAGCACAATCAGGACTCGAAGGACAACCAGAAGGAAGAAAGATGTTTTGCCTCGAGGTCTGTGTAGGCTGGTAATATGATACTGAAAAGAACTGAAATTTACTGATGTGTGAATTAATGTGCCAACCGTGTTAATAGTTTCCACTGAACACATCTTTCAGCTACAGAATCATCAGAGACCTCTCTGAAGCCTCTGAGTGCACAAGGAGAAATAAAAGGAGCAATTCAGTTTGTCCTCCCATAGTTACAGCTGAAGACACGGGAAGTTCACCAGGCTTGGACACATGACAAGGTGTCATGAATAGGTGGGGTTTATCTTGCATCACTTCAGACACCTGTGACAGACACTCCTTTGATTTGTTCTCCTAAGCTCTCTTGATAGTCAGTGAGGAAGAAGAGGTGGTAAGAGACAGCTCCTCAAGAGGCAGGACTCTGAAACAGGCCAGCTGTAGGTCCATCCACTGGAGAGTGACTGTTGCTTGTTCTCCACAAAGATGGCACACCCAAGAAATCAAACCTGCACTAATCTCCTAATGACAGCCATCCTGAAAGGCAAACCAGTATTTACTATATTCCTTCTATTTATCATGTTCCTCCTTAAAAGAAGTGCTCCCTTTGCCTTGCAGTCAGCAACAGACTTCATCTTACTCTTTGGTTGGTAAAGCCAGTATTTATTGGTCAGAACATAGTACGGCTAAAAGCCACCCTACACTTCATCATCAGGTCAAAGCATCTCACACCACCACCATTCCAACAGAGAGCCCAGCAGGGCTCCCCATATTTTCTAAGGTCCCCTGTCTTCTGGGAGAAGTCTCTGTGGCATGGGAATCCTTCAGTACAGATGGGTCTGATTCTGTTCTTGTGGCTGATGGATGTGTCGCTGAGTACCAGCTGCAATGGCAGCAACTGTCTCCAAAGACTACTATTTTTGGAAACACAGTCTGCTTGGAGAAAGTAAACAGGTTAATTTTTCTTGAGACGAGCCCACCGGAAGCTAAGGACTTGCCTTGGTTTATTGTCTACTAATTCACTGCAAATCCACAGGAAGCTCAGCTAACAACCAACAGAGACCAGCATGAGTAGGGAGTATGTGCGGGATTTCCAAGCTGTGCCACAGAGCCTGGTGAGAACTATAGAGCTGGTCTGAAAACACAGGGACTCTGCAGTAACTGAGTGAGCAGGTCAAAGCAGACTCCATCTGTGCTCCATTTTTCTGCAGATAATCATGTATACCTCCAAAACACTGCTACTAGGTCTTAAACCTTCTCCATCTGCTGCCTGCAATGGTTGCCTGAACCGTAACGAACGTGTTGCCACTTCCAGCATCCAGCAGTGATTGATGCTGTGTTAAGAGGACACCAGTGGTTCCGGTCTATTTACATTTCCAAGGAGCTTGGCTGGGGTTTGTGCTGTCATTTTCTTTTGGTATACCAGCTGTGGGAGACCAAAGGGTACAAAAATTACTGCAACACTCAAGCGAGGAAATGCTACTGTTGAGAAAACATCCTATTTATGCTGCATTTTAAAAGGAGCCCCTCTTAAAGAGTTTTAAAGAGCTGCCACTAGCAACAAATGAATCTGCTAATTTGGCCTGGCAAGCAGCATTTGCTAAACACCATTTCAGGTTTTAATTCATCACATGTAGATTTGGAATTGGAATTCTACTAGCAAAACCATCATCTGTGTGTTTTTGCAATTCCAGCTCCCTTTCTTTTCACATCAAGCTTGTCTCCCCCTCTCCCTCTGTCTTCCACAGCTGTCAGCTGCCATCAGCCAGGAAGGCAGATGAGCCAGCCTCAGCCTCACAGATCTGACCCAATCTCCTGTGAAACAGATGCCCAGGCCCCAGCTCCTCTTTCCTCCTCTTTGCTCCTTGTTTGTCTGCAGAAACTGCATGTGCTACTTGCCTCCTGCAAAGGGAGGAAGAACGATTGACTTCCTGGGAAGCAGACAAGGGATAAAATGCTTCATATAATCCCTCACACTGAGAACTGAGGTCCAAGAGCCTGCTTGTGCCACCACAGATCAGATGAGGAACAACTGCCGTGTCCCCTCTTCCACCCAAATTGTCACCCAGCAACTCCCACGGGGAGCTCTCTTGTTTCCTCTTGGTTTCACTGCTGCCCTGAGAAGGATGGATGATGCCAGCTTGACCCCAGCCTTGCCAAAGTGATGGCAATTTGTGGGGAAAAACTTGAGGAGTTAGATCCTTTTTCCAGCACAGATCTCTGTTTCAGGGCAGAGCAAGCCCTGCCAAGAGCTATGTGAATAAAACCCTCCTTTTTCCCACCCAGGCATTTCCCTACCGCCACAACCACGGTTGCGGGTAAGATTGCAATGGTGCCAGCACTAAAAGTCCCCTGTGGAAAGAGTCCTGGTAACAAAGTGAGCTCTCAGAGGAAATATGGCCCTGTTTGGGCTGTCCTCCAACACAGCCCTCTTGCTACTCTGCTTGCCCTGGTAGCTTTCCCTGATCCGTGCCCAAGCAAAAAACTCCTTAGCACCCACAAGAGACACAGTGATGTCCTCTGGCTAGGAACTCAGTAAAGGACTCCTAATTCACTTGCATAGGAAGGGCCATCCAACATGCCATGCTGCCAGCACCCTGCCTCTCACAGCAGGAGTGCATCCGCATTTACAGAGCCTGCAATGGGACAAGCACGGAGCCACCCTTTCCCTGGCGTGTCTTGCCAGGTACCTTAGCACCATCCTGGGACAGAATTTGTACATTTAAAGCAGGGAGTTGCATTTACATTACACCATGATCCAAGCTTCATATATTGGAAACCAAATGCTTAATGGGAAAGAACTGGACCGGCAATCTCTTCTATTTTGTGTTTCTGGTATTTTCATATCTATTTACTTACTATTTTACATGGCTCACTACCACAGAGCACGGGAGATGAACATCACATTGGAGCGACTTCCAAAAATCAGATCTCAGCTTTTTTTGCAATCATGTTTTTGAGAATTCAACGTAGACTAAGGAGTATGGGGTGTCTGTGCCAAGGAACCCGAGCTGGTGGCCAGGCAAGAGCTGTGCTGCAGGAGGAGGGCTGGTTTCCCACTCTGCCTTCACTGATCAGGGCAGGTGGGCTGCCATTCCCAGGAAAAGGAGCTGTCTGGATCCAAGCGAAGGAGTCATGTTTTGAAAACTGCTTTCTGAATGAGTCAGCAGAGCCATCTCCCAAGGCGCTGGAGCCTGCCAGAGGGAAGAGCAGATAGTTTTGTTGGTTTTTTTCCCTTCCGCTGTTGAGGTCGATTATTCACCATCTTGAAGTACGTCACCAGCCTTGGGAAGCTGTTTTTTGAGTAGAATACTTCTTGACTTTTCTATTTCTGAGAAAGTTTTCCAGCATGCCTTGCTGCTGTTTTGTCAAAGCTGGTCTGTGACAGCAAGGTCTGGAGGAGAAAACAGAGAAGGCCAACACATTATCCATGCAGGCCTGGCCTACAGATGCTTTACCCTTCCAGGCAGTGAAAGCTGCAGCCACTAAAGCCCTCTTCATCAGAAGGACACACTGAAATCTCTCTCCCTTCAGGGACACCCCCTTCCATGTCTCCCTTCCTCTGTTTTACAGGTATCAAATACCTTTTCTTTCAGAGGTCACCTCACTGGTACACACCTAATTAAATACTGAGCATCTTGTATTTACCTTAAAGTCTGCTTCTTCTATTTCAGACCTGAGGAAGGACCAAAAACATGTTCTTTATCAGGCAATAGCTATTGCTCTAAGAAGGATATGCTCTCTCTTGTCTGGAGTTTGTCCTGTCAATGTGATTGATGTAGTAAAATTACTTTCAAGGAACACAGTAAATGCTCCACATCTTCACTTTAAGACTCATTCAAGTTAAGAACATATCTGGAAGAGATACTTGAGCCAGAACAGGCTCTTCTGTGTGCTATTCCTTCATCCTGGCCATGCAGATATGACACTCCCAAAGGGCTGGCATCTCTCATCTCCACCATGGCACAGGCTGCAAGGGCTAACCTCCCAGCCTTGGTCACATTCTGGCCTGACTGTCACTCTCTGAACATTTTTGAACCCATGGCTGTGCCAGGCACAAATCCATGGGTGAAAGGCAGTTTGTGAATAGCTGGAGCAGGAGGTATCATGTTTGCACAGGCCAGGGGTATGCACAACAGTTTGGCTATGAGACGGTCTAAACCTGACATTCCCCTGGTTGTCATGATGACAAATATGAAAAATTTAGCTCTGTTTTACACACCCATGCAAAAAAAAAAAAAAAAAAAACTCATAGCCTGGCTGGTCCCAGAGAATGAGGTAGAGTTTTGTCTCTCAGCCTGGGGACAGGGAGTCCTGCAATACAAATACATAGAAACAAGGAACACTGGTATGCCATGCATCTGCTAGCATCAGCTTGGGGCAGGCACTAATCAGGAGAAACAGCATCTCCACAGACTATCCTACCACATGGCAAAGCGTAAGCTCTTGATGAGCCCAAAATCTAAAAATCATAACCCCCTCCCAGACACAACCAGTGATTTTTATGTCAGTCTTCCCCACCACCTCTTCCTCTCACAGCCCGAACTAAGCAAATTACTAGCCTCTCTTTTCCCAGAAAGGCTAGCTACTTCTTCATCCCTTCAAGTCAGCCACCCTTATCCCTCTAATTGCTTAATTGATTAGCATAATTAAGTTGAACCCAGAGTAATTGCTCCTGACCTTCCTCTACTTGGAAGAAGCAGCTTCCATTCTTGACCTGGGAATGTACTTGTGTGCTGGCAAGCATGTCTGCCCCCTCCCTGATGTATCTGTCATCCTGGTAAAAGATATGAGCTCTTCCTACAGACCACACTCCACTGGCTTCCTAAGGCAGGATGCTAGACTGCTTTTTATAGGCCCTTTGCCATGAATAAATGTACATCACTAAGAAACAGCTTGATAGTAAAATGGTCAGAATGGCAATATATGAAAATCGGTGTCTGGCTGCACTTGTCTAGGATTAGCTCCATCAGACGAAGCACAATTAATGCTAATTTGTTGCTGCTGCAGCCAGCTTTCATACCTCTGACCTCCTGTGGGGGCACAGATTACCGTTGAGCTAACAGGACTGTCTAAAAACAGTTGTGGTCTACTCCTGGAAACAAGTTTTACACTTAAATCTTTACAGTCCAGTGCCTTCTGTTGTGATTTTTTTAAAGCCAAGCAGAATTACTGTGATCCCTCATTCTGATCTGCATAGCTCAAGGCCAGGTAATTTGGGCCAGCAATTTCTGCACTGATTTCATTCATTTACGATCGCTTTGGAAAGCCATCCAATACCACATTATTCCCTGCAAATGACTATTTTTCCACACAGATCAATTGCTGGGGTGTCAGATACTCTGTGCTATCACACTCAGTGGCTCTGACTTTAATCTATCCTCGGACTACCTTGCTTTATTGTGGAAAAACAGCTGAAGTTGTACTTTATCCTTAACTCCCGGTTCCCTGGGCTCAAGGCCCCTGCAGCAATCAGAAGCAACAGAAGCAATAGATACGATAGAAATATCCGGATTCCATTAAAACAGAAGGCTCCTGTCTGCTTTTACAAGTTAGCATGCAGTGGAAGTTGAGAGACAATCTCTTTAAAACCCCCAGTTAATGCATCCTGCAGGCCATAGAAGAGGGTTCAAGGTACACTGGTATATCTCAGAGGCTTTTTGTGGGGTTTCTTTTTTTTTTAGTTTCTTCTTCATGTGATAACCTTTCACCCCAGGCTTTGTGCTCTTTGTGTGTTTATCAGCAAAGCACATCCAGATGCCCTTCAAGGGAGAAATGACTCATACCTGACTCACAATCGCTCAAGCAAAGCTGCAACCTTTAGTTCATTTCCTCGGAGAAGCATCTGTTAGATTCATCTTGGAAGATTAAGCATTTCTCACTGTCATTTTACAGATGGAGGCATTTGTGACTGGCTGACGAAGGGTCAACTGATTCTCTGCAATGGATGGAAAACAAACTTCTTTGGGCAGTTGAAGCGATTCACTGAGGACTGTGAAGATGCAAGTGCTGTCAGCCCCCTCGCTGTATGTAACTCTCGCCTTGCAGAAGGAGTTTTAGTCTCACCGTAAGCCTTCAAAAAAAATCGCCCTTCCCATGACAAGTGTGCAACTGTGCAAAGCAGGCAGCTGGCATGCTCCCTGCCCACATTATCGGTACTCTGTCACTGACTCTCTCGCCAGCTGATTAACTGCCACTCAGGAAATGCAAATTGCCCTCCAGTCTGTGCTTCCCCGACTGCAGTCACAGCCCATAAGTTGCCTATCTGGCAATAAATGACAAACACACTGGGAGGCCACTGCAGAAACCACCTTCTTTCACAGAGCTGGCAAAATTTCACCCCCAAAGGTTTCCCAGCTGTTTCTGCACAGCCAAGGGCCCCTTCATAATGTGAATTTTCATTCACCAAGGATGCAAAGGAGCAGATCCACTAGGCAGTGCTGAAAATCTGTTTTTCCTATCTTCCTTTGAAGAAGGCCTTAGTTCCTCTTTAAAATAAGATTTGTTTCACATAACTTCAGAAATCTAAAGTTCTAAAGAACTCAAACTCTAAAGAACTCTACTTGTATCTGCCATGTATCCCCCTTTCTGTTTTTGAAACAGAGATGTGGTGAGGTTACTGCCCCATCCTTTGGATGCTCAAGTCTTAGGACCAGAGGAGGATCGCCTGTTCCTCCCCATGAGGACTTGACCACATGGATGTTTATACACAGACATCCCAATAAGCCCGACCCTACCATGGTATATGGCTTTTCTTTCCTCCTTATGCTTCCAAATAGTACCTAAATACTAATAATGGTATGTAGCCCTTGGTGTGCACTTTCCTCTGCTCACTGCTGTCTCCCGTCGTGACTGAATAATCACAGATAATTCACTTGTCTGGATATGACTCACAGCTACTTTACTTCACACAAAGCAATTTCTAATTGCATGTTGTATGTCTGTGTTATGAAACCCAGCGCTAGCTGTTATTACAAAATTAGAGCAGAAAACTCAAAGGAAAGGAAAACCACAGTGAGAAACCAAGTAACAACCCACAAAGGGGCAGGCCAAAACCGTGTCAGGTTTCCCATTTCTAGTACAGGAAGCTTTTCCACACAGAACCAAGCATTTCCTAGTTGCTCACGCAGTAATTTAGAGGCAGTGAGACAACAGGGGTCCTTCTTCCTTTACCCTCATATGGGCTGAAAGTATTTTGGCAACAGAGTACAATGGGGACTTGGTCTGGCTCTGCTTGTCCTTGTATTTGTGCTCAACAAGCTTTACAGCAACACCATCGCAGAGTCACACATGGCAGCTGTGAGCTACCAGGGAGGCAGGTGCTGTCCTCTGCCAGGTGTCCCACTTCTCATAGCACTTTCCCAAGAGTTTTATGTGCCTCCAAAAGGGCAGGCAGCCAACCAGAATGTAGCATGGCTGGAGAAAAGAGAGCTGACATTATAGACCTGGCAATTTTTCACATTTCTGGGTAGGACCAAGTCAGGAACATGTGAAATTCCAATTTTGCTCAGACCCTAGCTCCATCTGCTCCAGTAACCTCCTTCAGAGCATTGCCATTGCCAGGCACTTTGGACAAAGTTGGATGAAACCTGGTAGCAGGCAGACAAAGGATAATCGATCCCATGGGGTAAATTTTATCCCCACTTCTGATGCAATGTCTCCACTGTTAGATAAAACAAAGCCAGGGAGAAAGATGAACTCCAGAACCCTGATTGTCCAAACGACCTAACCATTCATACACTCCAGGTATGACTTTGGTCCATACCAACTGTGTCTTTCCCCAGGACACAGCTCAAAGGACAGCAAACACCAGTGACCACTCCCAGCAGCGATATGGGCAAAGTCAATTTGGGCTCTGTGACCCTATACGTTCCTCTGACAATGTCCCAGCCGGCTGTACTTCCTCACAGTCCTGCATACCACACGCGCTCAATTTCATGTTATGAAAATATTGTTCTTGGATGCTGAAACACATCCCTGTCGTTACTTTGAATACTTTGAACTGGGAAAACACCCCTACAAAATGAATACAGGCGTGTCTTGCTATCCACTGAGGATGGATTCCTTCTCTAAATATCTACCGTGAGACGTGGGCAGAATGGCGAGCTCAGGGCAAATCATCAACCATCCATCTGCATCCATGGGGACTAAAAAGGATCCCAACTCTGTGTGAAGAAGGGAGCTGCTGGATGCTGTGAGAAAGCACCCACAGGCAATCAAGACCGTGAACGGAAAAGCTTTCAGGCACAAAGCAGAAGGCATTGGGTGGGAGTCACTGATCTGTACTATGCAGGTGGTCAGCATAGAAGGATTAATGGTCCTTTCTGGCCAGAGGAAATATTGTGATTTAATCAAGCACAGAAAACCCACATGGGCAAAGGCTCAGCTTGGGAAGACTGCCAAGTCTTTGCAGCGGGGCTGCAAATTAAGTGCCCAGTCCTTCACATGTGGCATCGGCAATCAGAGGAGCTGGTCCCAGGACCCCAGAAAAACACAGGTGCTCAGGATAATCAGGATTTGAGCTGTAAGCAACCAAAGAAAAAAAAATAGTACGGATATGAGGCAGACTTCTTGTACCCAAGGAAAGCAAAACATAGGGACAAGGTTGAGTGATCATTCAGGCCCACAGTGGGACAGGCATGGTGGGGAAACAGGCATCATCTTTCCTCAAGCACCTCTTCTCCTAGCCCCATGATCTCCTCTGGCTTCATTCATGTAAAACACAAGAATATGAATGAGAAACGCTGTGAAGTAGAGAGGAGGAGGGGGAAAGGAGGAGAAAGGATTTCATGCTACCAAGGCAACCGTCACCATGGCAACTATTTAATTAATGAGCTACTGATGAACCCTACCAATATGGTTCTAGTGAAGTCATGCTGTAGTAATTACCAGAGTTTCATTCATCCTGTCCTGGCGGGGGCTGCGCGGGCAGCCTGGAGAAGCCTATGAGCTCTGACAGACGGGAGAGAACAGCTTGCTGAATCAATGGAAGGAGAGCGCGTGCCTGGGAGCGTGCTCCATTACTCCTCTGAGCCAGCTCCCCGGGCACTCGAGCACAGAGACTGCATGCCGTCCAATCCATCTTACAGTCCCACACTGCCAAAGGGCAACCCAGCTGGCCTCGTGCCACTGACACAGGCAGCATTCACAAGCAGTCTGCAGACCTAGCTCTCTTCCTCCCTGCTATGCCTTTACCCTCCAGAAGATAATACAGAAAATAAGCAAATGAGCAGGAGATTTGCCTTCTCTGGCTGGAGGATTTCTCTTCTCACACCAGCAGACAGCAGCATAACAGCTGCATGAGCATCCCAAGTGGAAGAAGAGCTCCTGATAAACACAGTGAGGTCTGGAGAGGTGCATATGTACTGGGCACTCTAAGGAGATGAGAGCTATTCTGTATGGAAGAAGGATAAACAAAATACCATAAATGAGATACATAAAGCAAAAAATACTTCTAAAGGTGAGCATCAGGTCAACTAATTTACCTGTTCTCATGAGACAAGAAGTTGCTCCATGATACTGCAAGTGCTAAAAAACACATCACACCACTAGCCTGCAGTGTTACCTGCTCTGCAAAGCTCCTTAAGCTTTGTGGGACACGGACAGGATTTACACTGATCACTAGGATAGGACATCATGCAGTCATATTCGATTGAAAGACATTGAAGTGTACAAACTCATGTGCTGCAGGACATACCCTCCTTCAGCACTTGCTGCTGCCAAGCCCACTTTGCCCACCTTAGGAAACAAAAATTAATCTGCCAGGTATTTTCACAGCAACTGAGAGAAATCATAAGGATATGCATCCCATTCACCTAAATCTTAGCCCACAGGATTAGCTTTGCACCCTGCAATTGCCACCAGAGTAAGAATAATCATACCTTATAGAGGATTCACTGTACACCATACTGACTATGGAGATCAGAGATCAGGGCCAGAAGTGGTGGGATTTATTTTCCTAGCCTTAAAAAAAGCACACCTACACCTGAACTGATCATCCAGACTCCCTTTATAATCAACAGAGAGAAATAAGCCCCTCTAGTAGTTTCAGATGTCTATCCAAGGATCATTTCCTTCTAGAAGCACCCAGGCCTCCTCCCTAAGGACACAGCATCTATCAAATCAGTGAGTTTGGATGGAAACATGATGGGCCTCTCTACCTGGAGGGATCTGTTCTGATACAGCATCCTCGTTCCTACTCTCCGCATGAGTACTAAGTTGGCCTGAGCCAATGGTTAAATATAGGAGCATGGTCAAGTATACCTGGCAGGAAACAGTTCGTGCACTCAAGGCACCATCCAGGCTGAGTTCTCTCTGAAATCATATTGGTTAATCTTCAATTGTCTGGTAGTTCAGGAGCACAACAGTAGAGAAAAAGAGGTATAGTCTGGATTACGACTGCCTTCTGGGGTATTACATCCTGTCTGTGCTCTGAAAAAAAACATTTACACCATAGCCTAAGATCCAGATCACAGGGGAAAAGCCATCTTCAAGCACCTCTCCTTTCCCAAAGAGCTAGGCAGAAAGCACAAATACCAGCTGCATAGATGGAGATACATTATTTTCCATACTACAGAGACTTCCCATTCAGGTCAACACAATATATTCAGAACCAAGCTAAAAGTCACTACATAAACCTGAGTCCCAGGGTCCTTTGGTATGTCTTGCACCAGCTGCTGAGGAGCACCAGCTTTGCTTTCTGACACCATCAAACACTTTCCAAAGAGTGAGTTTCTGCAGCTTCAGTTTTCAGCAGTGTCATAAGCAGGTTCAGACACTGCATTTTGGACAAGCTGGTGCTGACAGGGCATAGGAACGTGCAACATTCCTGATCTCAGCAGCACATGGCTGCTGTCCTCTGCTGGCTAGTATGTTGTGATGTCTTCTTGTTTGGGCTGCAGATGAAACAGTGAGGAGAGTTAGCTCCATCAAGGCATCTGTGTAGTCTGTTAAGAGGAAAAAAACAACTCTTTTTGGAGCAATTGTTTTTAGTTTCCTTGGTCAGGACAACCGGGGACAGGATCAGCAGCAGTGCCATGGCTTCCACAAGAACACCACATTTGCTGTAACCCTCAGCTCTTAGGGTCACTTTTAGATGGGCATATTTAAAAGTTAACAGAATTTTGAAAGACAGATTATATACAATTTATGAGTACACAGCAATCATCTGTTGGCTAATACACTCACACAAAATGGTTGGGACTAACATGCACTCCAACTAAAGCAACCCAGCGCTGACTGCCTGGGCAGTAGACTCGGTCAGATGGAAAAGGGCTAGTCTTTACTGCTTCTTGGAGTGGGCTAGACCTTCATCTTGCTGAGTTGCCATCTTCCAACTCCCTGCTGCTTTTCCTCATGTTTTTTCCACCTTTTCACCTCAGTATATGCCCACTTGAACCAGGAAAAGCCAACATACTCATTTGCCCAAAGGGCAAAACTTGGCTGTTTTTCTCCACTTCGTCAGCCATGGAAATCTGTACTGCTTAGCTACCAGTTTGCATTATTATAGGGAATATCCACTTTATAAGCCACCTAGAAACACCACTGCTCACAAGGAAGTTTACACTGTCTTTCCACTATAAGGATCTGAACCTCCATTACTGTAACATCTTTAGTAAATCATGGCTCGCCTGTGAGACAGGGACTGGATATGAGATGGGATTCATCTCACCTGACTTTAGGTGCCCGTCAGAATGAGACAAAGTGCTCACCTCTCCACAGTCTGTAGGAGGGAATTCAGACCGCTAGCACAGGGTTATAGCAACGTACTGGAGGTATCTCAGTCTGGACAAATGAATCATAACAGAGACACTAACAGTTAGACTGAGCAGTGAATTTAGGCATGCATTGCAATGCTTAGGTGAAAATGAAGTGCCTCAGTCCACACTTAGCATTCAAGATCTGTAGCCCGTATCCTTCTCACCCCACTGACATTTAACTCACCTGCAAACACTCAGCCTGATGGGCCCACTACTGCCAAATCTGAGCACTGTCTGTTTGAAGACCAAATCCACACCTGAAAACAAGGTGCTCTTCTAGATGATGTCCTGAAAGATGTGGACAGTGAAGAGCACTAAAAGTGTGCCTACCAGGATGCCTCTCTCCTGTTAATCTTGCACACTGATGGTGCTTATACAAGAGTCTGGTTGCAACATTGCTCAAATCCCATAAAATCTAAATTCAGGTGCCTTTAAACTTCCTTTTGGGGCTCTAAATGCAAACAACTCAGTCACTCTGATTCCTAATCTGGCACCACGGAATCAGTCTTTATTTCTCTGGTTAAAAAAAAAAAAAATCAGGAGAAATCTTTTGTCTAGCTTCCAGGCTCATTCTTTGCAGTGTTTAAAAATGAGGCAAGACAGCAGCCTCAAAATCTTCTCTTAGAAAAAGTAATTTTTTTTTTAGAAAAAAGAAGACTTTATCATCCATGACAGTACTAAAACATCCATGGCAAAGCACTGTTTCGAAGCAAGGACCCGTCATAACCCAGCACATACAGGATCTGCAAGAAAGGTCTGCCATTTTTTCCCTAAAAGCCCTTCTATTTATACTCATCTTGGCAGGCTTGAAAGTACCTGCCAGATGGACAGATAACTGACATCCGGAAAAGACACTCCACCAGCTGCTGTTAGCTGGGGTTGGGAAGCGTGGGGGCTGGTTAATAAGAAACCACTTACTTCCTTGCGGCTGCTAGCTGCCCGCTACCTTCCTAGGGCTTAATGGAATTTGGAGAGAGTATTTCAAGTCAGACCATCTGTCAGCACACATATTTATCAGAGGAGTCCCAGCACCTTGCTTGCACATCAAGCGCAAGCTTTGTTTCCTCACAGGAGGCTTTGATGGTGCACTCTCCCTCATCTCTCTGACTTCCACGGTGATTCCCACAGGGCAGGGGTTTCACCATGGATAGTACTTACAGCTCATGAGCCAGTAAGCTGAGACCCACGCCAACGGGCAGAGGGCTCCTTGGATAGCTGTTGGCTGCAAGTCAGAGGCAGCCATGCCCAACAGAGAGGTAAGAGGAGAGAACTAGCTTTCACACCACTCAGAAGTTGTGAACCCTCAGACCACAGGCAGTCTTGGGTGGAAGGGCCCTGGGGGTGATGATGGACACAAAGCTGAAGGAGCTGGTAGTGCGCTTTCATTGCAAATAGAGCAAACTGCTTCCTAGCCTACATCGGATGAGTGGCCAGAAGAGCGAGAGGAGTTGTTAATGATTTTTTATCATGCCAGCTTTTAAACAATGCAAGAATTACAAAATTTTAAAAGGCACCCGTATTTGGGAGTTCTCTAGCAATATTCCCAATTTTATGCTCTTTGTCACTTACTACTTAGTTTTGCTAAGAATTTCTCATCAGGCAACATACAAACTGTGTTTATTGACATCCTGAAAGAAGATTTCTTACACCTTTCTGTGTTCGGCCTTTCCTCTGCAATTTCAAAACCCAAATGCACCCTTTTCCTTTCATTGAAAGCAGGGAGCATGGCATAATCATGGGACTCCAGGAACTGGGGCTTTAAGACCAACTGCAACTTGTGTGAGCCTCCTGAAAAATTCACAGGCATTTTCCCCATGTTTCTCTTAAACACAGTGTTTTACTCTCCTTTTTAACCTAAAGCTATGCCTAGACTCCCTTAACAGGTGACATCTGTGAGCCCACGTGGGCAGGCTGAACAACTGGGCAAAAAGCTCCCAGCAGTGTTGCAGTCTGTTGATCAAGAGGACCACTAGAATAAAGCCACACGCTCCTTTACACTGTGGCAGTATCTGTAGTCGGCTAAATCCCTTCACTTCTCCGTCTGCCTCCACATCTCTATTTGCAAAACAGCACCATGATGCCATCCTCCTTCACAAGCTCCTGAGAAGCATGATTTATAATAGTGAGGGACTGTCATCCTTCTGTTTAAAAGGAAAGACCCCCACTTGCACCAAATTAAAGTGAGTTCAACTGATGGATAAGTTTGCAGCTATTTTTTCTTCTCCGAAAACCTAGACTTAAGATCAAGTACTCTGTTCTGATGTATTAACATGGCACTCACCTGTAGTTGATTCACTGCATTTATTTCTGTCTTACTACTACCTTTGCCTGCAGAAGAAAAATAAGTGGGAACAAACGGTTGTTTGGATATTTCTTCTTCTGGGCCATGTTATTTCAGAGATCTGCCTCGTACTAATAAGATACATAAGTGACAAACTTTATAGCTCCTCCGTGTCTATGATCTCATATATAACTAAAATAACCTTCAGTAACTCTGTTGAAGTCAAAGGAGCAACCTATAATTTAGGGGCTGGTGCTGAGATCAGCATCCACCTAACACAATAGTAGTTGCGGATTCCTCTGCTCCTCGACAGTTTTGCAGACACTTGCAATTTCACCCAAGACTGCCATTTTTATTTTAAAGCACAAGATCTTGGAGCCTTAATTTGTCCTTTTGTTTTCCTTTCTTTTTTTTCTTTTTTTTTTCCTTTTTTTTGGCCCATTTCAATCCCATTGAGTTAGAAAAAAGTCTGAGATATTCCAACAGTAAGAGACATTTAACAGCAAATTATTTTAGAAAGTTTCATACTTTTCAGGTGATTTCACATCTCCAAAGGTGTGCTTGGGTTTGGAATTTAGCAATGCCAGACTAAGTCTCTCAGCTGCTGCAAGCCAGTAGATCATCACTGCTGACCCTTTAAGAGCAATTTTAGAAATTTTTTTAGAAAGTTTTAGAAACAGTGGCATCAATATCAGATATATTGGACAGCCCTGTAAGTTAACAAGGCTGATGATCCTGCTTCAGATTTCTTTTTCAATACACTGGGTCCAAAAAAACCCAAAGCTGCTCTTTGTCTCTCCTCAGATCCTGCCTTGTAAATGAATTTATTTTAAATTCCTTACATCTGAGAGAGTCCAGGGCTCCATTAAAAATCAGGCACTGGCACTGATTTGAAGCATTAGTTCTGGTAACCTTACTACACTGACAAAAGGGGACACGTGGGGTTAAAACTCATTAATTTCTTGTGGCTTGTTTCACTCAAACAATTGTGTCTTTCCTGCTGTAGCAGTATGACCTTGAAAAGGTCTTTCTGAACTGCTGTTCTGTCAGTCTTACTGCCATATTCACCTCCTTTATGTCCAGGAAGATACTCTAGAGACTAGAAGTAACAGGATCCTCATCCATAAGATGGCAAGGGATGTTCAGGAATGGCAAGAGCTGCCCTGAACAATGTTTTGCTGCCTGCTTGTTAGGGAGTTGTAGTAGTATGTGGGTGATCACCAGCAACAAGTGAACAATATTCTAGGGGTAGAAGACAGAGGAATGAGATGGGAGAAGGCAAACCTAGCCTCCCAGTGAGCTGTAGGAATGGTCTCAAATGGGGATGGTAGTGCAAGCCTCAGTCGTACAGATGCCGCAAGCACAAGGGGAGGAACTGAGTGATGCAGGAAGAAACAACTCCAGAGGAGGTCAGGGCTTCTTCTGTGATACCATTTAGATATCTCAGCTGAAAAATTCAGGAAATAGCTGGTTTTCTGCTGGGACAAAAATCACATTTTAAGGTGAGTCAGCTGCAAACACGCCCCACTGATGAAGAATGCTGGCCTGGAAACAAAACTGCATTTCCAGTTCTCTTCAGTACAGTATGGCTACCGCTTAAACTTGGTTTGTTTTTACACTCTTCCTGTGCTTCACAGCTGTCAGCACCACAAAGGCACACTCCTAGCCTCTCAATCCTATTGCCAACAGCCAGGTCAATGACAACCTTCCACCATAGTGTCAGTCTGGGAGTGATGAAGCAAGAGCAGTAGGTAGTCACTAGGAGTGGGACATCACTGTTAAAAGTTGCCAGTTCACGTAAGTACTCCATTGTCAGTCATTTCAGCATGAAATTTGTTGTAAGGGCATAATCTCAAGTGTTCTGGAACAATAATCTACAGCATTGCAATTCTTGATGACCTATTAATGAAGAGAAACACTTAAAATTAATACTTGGCTACTAGAGAAATTGGCCAGTTCATCAAGACTTTATTACTGTTAACATATTATCTTTCCCACATAAAGTTTAATTAATGCAATGAGAGGAGAGAGAGTGGCACAAGTAGCAGCAAGCCCAGAAATGTCAGAAAGGGCAGCAAGCCCCGCCAATCAGCCCAGACTTGTCCTGGACAGGGACAGCTGATAGAAAGTAATGCCATGATAGAGTCAAATAGCTAAAGATAAATTTAATCTATTTTTAAAATAGACAAAGTCTCTTATGCAATGTCCCTTACTTTGAGAGTTAACATTTCAAAACAGCCCAGTAGAAACTAGGCCACAGTGAAGATATCGAGAGATTAGATATCAGTTCTGGAAGATTTATTCATTTTTAGTAGATGTACAAGGTAGTGGATGAAACAGAAAAAAAATGAAAATTTCCAAGTTCAGGATCTGGACATTCAGGTGAATTCCAGCCATCTTCTGCAATTTCCTAAACTTCAGGAATTCAGCGTAGAAGGGTGTTCAACAGAAAAAATATTTTGTAGCTGTTGCTGATTTATTTATGGAGGAATTTTGCATTAGTCAGCTTTTTTTTGTCAGTTTGGCAATTTTGGTATATACTGTTGAGTATTTAAAGAACTAGTAAATCTATATGCATTTAATACACTTAATTTCATGATAGAGTAGCCAGGTTTCTTTAAAAGTCTGCTCCTAATTGTGAAGCAAGCAACATTTCCTAACAGTCTTCCAGAAAAAGCTTCACATCCAAAATGATTTCTTAGTTTCTGCAGCAACACTTGAAGCCGTCAAGGAATCCCTCAATATATCTTCATCTTTGCTTTAACAGAAGGACCACCCTGGCAGGTCCAATTTCTTATTCTTGAGTATGTGCATCTCCCAGTTTGTCAGTAAATATAGGTGATTTTAAAAGACCATTGCTTAAAACTGCTGTTCAACTTGATTTGGCAATGGCCTTTGTATGAAGGGTGTGAAAAGGCCCTTTTACATTTCTATAGACTTGGAAGAGGGAAAAAAGGACCAAGATAAAACCATGTAAGCACAGAGATACTCAAGGACAGCATGTTAAAATGGAACTGCTCTGGACAGTCACGCTGCTTCCTTTCTTATTGGGCTTATTGGGCAGGGATCAGCCCACACTAAGCAACACCACCTGATGTGGGGCTAAGAGGAGACCTGGTGGCTCTATCCTACAGAGACTTCTGCCCATGATGCATCAAGTTCTCCCAAGCAAAGTCAATGCACTAATCCATGAGGAAATGAATTGTACAGCTTGGTTCACATAGAGCTAAGTTTCCTTTATCTTCCCCTGAACAGGATTTACAAAAAAAGTAATTCCTTCTGATGCCAAACTCGTAACTCAGTTCAATTACTTGCTGTAATGTATTGCGGAATCCAGTGATTTGTTGATTCAGTCTTAATTGTGACCTTATTTTCATCGTTGTCTTGTTCCTTGTTAATTAGTTACATGAAACTGTAGTAAATTAGCCTAATAATGTGCTTGATAACCACATACTTGCTCACATTTTCTTTTAGTAAAATCCATAAAGAGTACATGGGGCTGGTCTACCCCTTCAGTTCATAATATGGGCCATGAACATTTGATTCTGCCTAATATATAAAGCTCAAAATCACAAAGGCATTTAGGAGCCTAAAACCCATGTTAATAGAACTTGCTCTCATTTATGTATTTATTTGATTATTTATTTAGATAAATCGATGTCTTTTGCAAACGTGGGAAGCCTTCCCTCACTGAAAGTCCAGTGAGCTCAGCATGAAAAAATTAGTGCTGCTTCATTCTGCCCAGGACTCCTCCTTGTAGATTAGTTGTGTTGGTATTTGGCTGGTTCTCAGGCATCATACAGGCCACTATGCACAAGTAATGCTGAGGACTATTGCAGAATGCCACATGCTCCTCTAGGAAAGGTGCGGGTTCTGTGGGGAAACAGTCCAAGCACTCATGCCAGAAGCAAGTTTGAACTTTATAGATGGGATCATTATCAGAGAAAAGCAAAATGCTCATTCTGAAAGGTCTCTAATCCCCAGTCTGTAAGAGCCCATTCTTCTGTCTACGCTGGACTTTCTACACCAAACCAAAATGACTTCTGGTAAGCAAGGTCCATGACTAGCTTGTCGTCTTTCCACTTCACCACTCATCACCCAAAAGGTTGATTCTGCTACCTCTTTCCAGATACCTTCCTTACCGCATTGCACAAGTACTACATACCAAGTCTCTGCATCCCAAAGACTGGGGACTGGCTAGGACCATTGTGTACTCACAAAAGGGACTGGGACCTTCAAAGAGAGCCTGGAGCAGCAAAGCCCTCAAAACATCCTGTGCTTTCTACCACTTCCACTTGAAAAACACACTTCCTGCTCTGCAGGAAGGGGAGAAAGCAAACAGATGTCTGTGCAGACATGGAGCCTAACTCCAGATGCACAACATCAGAAAGAAACGTTCAGTGAAGAATGGCACTCATATGTATCCTTTATTCTTTGATTGTTAGCCTCTGACATAGGTTGTTTTCAAACTAAATCCATAAAAAAAAAAAAAAAGGTGGGAGAATAAGGTTCTTAAGGAGCTTCTTTAATGAAAGAGAAATCTATCCGTTGCTGCTGGAAGAGCTGTGTTATCATAACAATGTGTATCTAACCATGTAGTTTAAGTCATATTTCAAAAAGAGAGGGTATTCATTAGCTTTTGTTCCAATTTGTAGTTTTCTAGTCCCTGGAGTAACCTTATGGCAGTCACCCCTGCCAGAAATAAAAATAGAGGGCAAATGTTCTATTCTTTTTTTGTTAGTGTAACTCCATTGGCATGTGACCCCCAGGGTAAACCTCAGTAAGATTTGCCTCTTCCCCCACCCCAAATGAGTCCTTAGCCTCACTCAATTCTCTGTTTGTGCGACTGCCAAGTTTAAGAACAATTATTAGCAGAATGATCCCCAAATGAGCACTGAACAGTAAACAGAGCTGATTAACTAAGGCAGAAAGCTCTCCAAACTACAGCCAGGGTTTTCTGCTCACTTACAGCTCTGTCTGGAACCACTGGGAGCAGCCCCGACACATTCACACCACCCTGGTGCAGAAAGGACCTCTGCTTAGCAGAAGGGAGTAGAAGGGGGTCAGGCAGGGGGGAAGCTGATCCCTAATGCAGGCACAAAATGAGAAACACATTTGTAACAGTCTGGAAATCCACAGGTGGATCCACACACCCTGGGAACCATCACCTGGAGCCTTTAAATCCAGATTGAGCCAGCACACACCCTTTAGGAAAATGCCAGATAGGGAAGTCTCATAGTCTAGATCACCACAGTCCTCTCAGGCTTTCTGATCACTTTCTATACAGCCCTCACAAAGAACTACGGTTGTTTTTCCTCTTTTGAAAACTGCATTCCTCATCTACATCATATTACCTTGTGATGAGAGAACTCCTGAGGTCCCTGAGCAGTGACCACAACTGACCCTGGGAACCGGACGCAACGGCTCAGCCACAGTCAGGAGTTTTGCCTTCCAGGCAAAGTGTCAAGGACAATTTAGCCCTTTATTACCATAAGTAAATGGTCATCTCTAGCAACGGGAACAATCATGCCAAATACCATTTTGGATTTGTGAGCTTTCCCAACAAACAAATCAATTACCACTCCTAGCTGGGATCATTACACAGCCTTGTTCCCCTCTGCATTGTTTGCTCAGTAGTATTGCTCTGTGTCTTCATTAACTAGCAGTGATTCGGAAAGAAACAACCATAATTCATATTCCAAAAGTCATCCTCCCATGTAGCCATTCACTCACCATTCCTAATTAAGTTCATGAAAGATTAATTCCTTAATGATTATGATTTGTAATGTTAATTAATTAGCTGCTTTTCCATTAAGCATTCAGAGGTTTCCAGTATTACATAGATTCCTTAATTAGCCTGTGGTGAGTGTAAAAAAAATAAAAGTGAGTAACCTGCTTCATTCTCTTTGTCCCTTAGGCAAATTATCTGCTGCTTGGTCTTCCAGTCCATCTCCTTTCCCACTCCACGCAGAACCCCTTTTCTCCAATGCTGCAAATGTACCTTCTTTGCTCACTCATCTTTCTAAGAAGATAACATAACCAAGGAACAGGCGCAGTCAACTAATGTCACTCTTTCCCTGGGAAGAAAGTACTATGACCTGAACTCCGCCTCTCTTCATGCTCCCCAAGGTGGGCAGACCTGCAACTGAAAAGCTGCCTAGCATCCTGCTACCCCAGGATGGCCCTTTCTCACATTTGTCTTGGGATGAGAATTCCCAGGACTGCTGAGCTCTGCTTGATGCCAGCATCAGGGACGGTACCTACATCGCAATTCCAGTTAGCCTGCCAGGAACTCCCTGCAACTTCAGCTTCATCACAGTTTTCAAGGCAACTTCTTTGGCTCCTGGTGTTGATAGCCTTTGGAGGATGCCCACAAGTGGTTTGCAAGCTCAGCCTGTCCTCTCTGCCCCAACAGGAGCAACCAGAAGCTCAATTAGCCACAAAGCTGAGGCTGCACTTAAGAGCAAAAATTTTTAATTTCTCCAAAACTTCTGGGCAAGGAGGCTTCCCTCATGCTCTGTGCACCCAAGGGTGCTGCTCTGCAGGCAAGGTCACTCCTTGCCTCTCCTGCAGGCAGTATAGCCATAGTCCTCAGGGGCGACCTCAGCATTAGCCATCAGTTTCCTACCAGAGTCTGGTAGATAAACCTAGTAACGTGCAAGGAACTATTGGGAATCACAGTAAAACAGGAGCATCTCCTACTGGACCAATGCTACAGGGTGAGGAGCTTGCACAGAACTGCTTATCAGCAGGAAAAGCTCCATGCTAAAGTAATAGAAAATACATGAGTAAGAAGCCACAATTTCATTGTCCCTTGCACATGTAGACACTGCCACCAGCAACTGTAGTTCATTCCCAAGCTCCATACTGATATCATCCTGTCATTAGTTACTGCACTACACTTGGTTCCTACAGCAAATTCATCTCACAGCTCCAAGCCCTCCACTTGAAGCCCAAAGCCACCTGTACTAAGTAGATATGCTGCAAAGGAACCCCTCTGTACAACAAGCCAAAAAGGAAACCCACCAGCCCAGACTCAGTTCTCCAAATAATTTAAATGCACATTTAAGAAAAATGCTGTGAGATCAACTTCTATCTACTCCCCCTACATCTTCTCTGCAGGTTTTTATGCCATGGTCATTGTCATGGGGTTAGCGCCCGCAAGCAACAAGGTCTGTAAATGTAGAAAAACTGGGATTTGCAGGATCCCACAGTAATGGCAATGTGCCCACAGGGTGCCAGTCCTCAGTGTAGCACACGTATCAGAAGCACAACAAACATGCAGGGAACAGAGCTCCCCCATTTAGGCCACCTGGCCAGCATATATTGCAGAGAGAAAACACTAGCACTAGTCTTGCATTTGCCAAAATGCAGCCTAAGAAATATTTCCTAATTACTATCCCATAAATTCATCTCTGATCAGAAACAGAAGTGAAAGCCAGAATTAAGGGGAACAAAACAATATTGCAAGCCACACACATCCTTTCTGCTGGGGCTCGGTGAAGTGTAAACCAGTTGTGGCACACTGTAATCTCCATACAGACACTTTTATTACAGCAGTAAGTTCTTCTCTGTTAAATATGAGGTGTTTGGATGATTTCTAGCAAAGCCAGCTTGCACCAAAGCAAATGTGCCCTAGGACAGCCACATTAGCCTGACAACATTCTTGGTGGCTAGAGAAGCTGACATGTAGAAAGTTCTGTCAACATCATATGCATCCGCCAGGAAATCTCCACATTAGCCGATGACAGGGACACATGAGGATTCGAGAGAGAGAGACCACAGCTGAGCTGTGTCCCCAGATTACCTCAGGTGACCTTTCAGTTTAGATGTTTTCTGCCACTCCAAGTAAACCTTGCCCCAGTGTCTGGTTCCCAGCAGGAAAAGCTGAACAGCCCTTGAAGCATTTCTCTTCCTCTCTTCCTACTGTCATTACTGCTTGGTGACTCACTCCCAAGTATGCCCACAACCTCCTAAGCCATTGCTGCTGGAAAGCCCTGCCAAACACAACATGGCAGCTCAATCAAAATAAATACCACCTGTCTTCTTCCTCTCCTTGAGAACCAGCACAGGCAAACCTGTGGGCAGAAGTGACCCCAGCCCTTCAAAATGGATCTCAAAGTGAGACACAGTATGGAGCAGACAAATCCTGCTTGAATTAGCAGGGGAAAGGAGAAGGGACTCAGCTAGGAACGGACCTTGCTACCTGCTACCAGTCCTTGCTCACAGCCCCATGGCGCTTCTGAGATTGCCAGGCAGAGATCCGAAAGGCTGGGTGAGGTCTCACATGCCCCAGACATCGTCACGTCCTCATGCCTGCACAGCCCTGTCACCCATGCGGCCCTGACAATACATGTTGGTGTGCCCAGCCCAGCAGAATGGGTGCTTTCATGCTGAATTATAGATGTCTCCAGCATGGCAAGGAAAAGAAGCAGTCATGCATTGTTGATGCTGTGGGGAGGAACACGCTACATTACAGTACAATATTATCCAGCTGACAGCATATATGGTCCTTTGAGCTCTTCTTCACCCTAAAAAAATGTTGCAAAAAAAAAAACAGTCGTGCAAGCAGGCAACACAGAGCACGTACTGTGAGCAAGGCTGCCACCACATGGTACAGGGACAAGCCTGCAGGCTCCTTCAGCCAGAGCAGGAGTGGGGAAAACCATCCTCACACCTCCAACCAGCCCTGGCCTGATTAACCAGCTGTGGCCAAATCTTGATGTCTCAGCCAGATCAATTAATTTGGTCAGGAACTGTCACTCTTGCACACTTCCCTCCCCTCCAAGTCGTTAAAATCTCTTGCAAAGAAACCACCAGACTCTTGTAAAATAGGGATTCCTAAGGCACATGTTAGATCTGGTTGTTCTCACTAGGAAAGATACGAATCAAGTGAACCAGTTCAAGAGCGGCCCAAAGATCAGAAAAGTCTGGGCTCAGCAGAGCCTGGGAGCACAGCTATACAAAAACACACCAAGCTCTTGCAGTTCCTGAACTGGCATTGCTTGCAGGCGTGGAATTAATCCAAAAGCATGATACTTCCAATAATGGCTGAGAAGCCTTGGCCTCTCCTGTTGAACTACAGAGCAGTTCAGGTAGCTGTGATTCTTCTCTGCAATGACAGAATCATCTGCAAAACACAGAAAATATTTTTTCTTCCTCCCTTTCAGCCCCCTCAAACTACTCCCCAAAACTGTGGGGGAGAGAGAAGTTGAAAATCTACCAGAAAACTGAGATTTTTCCGTTATACATGAAAATTGCCTTTATAAAAAGCATCATGTGGATAAAAACCATTTCAAATACTATTTAAAAAAAAAGCTTTCTCTAGAGTACAGGCCTACCAATACACACTCTAGATGACAGACACTGCCCCAAATGTAGAAGCAAGGACAGCAAGAAAAACTGCAGCTTTGTGATGGAGGAGTATGGGCCAGGTCAGGCCATAAAAGAGTGAGGGGTAAACAAAGCTGAGATTTACCTTCCTCCATCATCCTCAAATCCAGGCAGCATCTTAAGATCTCCTGCCTTTTTTAGATCTTCCATCCAGCAGCGCCACTTAGAAATGGTGCTTCCAACAAGCCCCAGGCTTTGACACCTCCTCCTCCTTTTGCTATTCTCCTCCCTTGACTGATGGCACGTTTCTAAGGAAAATACAGATCCCACAGCTGCGGCTGTCACTGATGCAGGCAGTAAGACACGCACCCTCCCCATCATGAAGTGGTACCTCTGGCACTGGTCTTCACAGGGAAAGCACAGCCTTCAGCAGCCTTGAGCCTTCATGGGGATGGTGCCTGCCACATTTGCAGAAAACTCATCTCCATCTCCAAGCCATCACTTAACTTCATGAATAAAAGTCTTTTTACCCTCCATTTTATGAGACAATCCATCAGGCAGACAGGCATCAAAGCCTGACTGACCTTGACTGCGATATACCAGCCAACTCTGAAATTCTTATCTGCAGTCCATCCTCACTCCTGGAGACCATAAAGAACATTGTGTGGGTTTCCTTAGGGCAATAATACCTTCATTTATGGCATCAGAGAGAGCTACAGCACATCTTGCCGTGAAACATGCTCAGGGCACAGCACTGCGTAAACAGGGAACAGGAAAAATGGAGATGCTGACCCTACTGCCTGTCCTCCCTTCCACCGGTCCTCCCTCTGCCATTGATAGTTACCAGCAACCCTTTCCCCCTGTCACGGATCAGACACAGTGCCTTTGTCCCACAAACCCAGCCCAAGGGCACTAAAAGATGGACAGAGATGGGGAACACAGTCTTTGCTCAGATCAGGCATTTTGCAGGTTCACTGTATTCACTAAGCCTGTTCCTGCAGGATGAAGAGACAGGAGAGGGTGTGAGGCTGTCTCTGAAAGCAGCTTCAGACAGACATTGCCCTGGCTGAAACCACCTGCTTTGTGAGAAATAGGTGGCCATTAAAGAAGATGCCTTTGGCTTTTCAAAGTGTCTTCCCATATGGAAATAAGACAAGCATTGCTGAATCAGTTGACTTTCAAGCACTGTGCTGAATTGGTAGCAGCTTTGCTCCCACCCCCATGGACAATCTCTGCCCTTTCACAGCTGAAAACAGTTTCTGCTGACCCACCAGCCTGGCTGTTGCTCTATAGCTGCAGGTCATCTATGGGATTTAGCTTTAGCACCCAGAAGAAAGTGAGCATCCTTCCAGACAGGTTACCTTAACTCTGTCTCCTTTAACAGCTTCAGCAGTTAGAAGAAGCTTTTACAGCCTGTCTTCAAAGTTTCTGTTCTTTGAGAAAATTTTTGACATAAGAAATGCCACTGGGACCAGCCACCTCCCTCCAAAGTGGTTATGATCCCAGGAGAAATCACTAAGTCCAAGTGCATTTCCCCTCTAGCAGGATGTGCGGCCCTGCTCTGCCATGCATCATTTGAACTAGCACACAGACCGACAGGAGAAGTCAAAACCAGCACCTGTAAATCTGTCCATGAGAGATCAAGTAGATAGATGTGCTTAGTCGAGTTGAAAACAACAGCAGAAAAAAACTTTTGGAGGAGAGAGAAAAGGAAAACTATGTTGATTTCTGCCCATTAGGACACACCTTCAGGAGCTTCCTGGAGACTCCAGGGACTACAAAAGCCCTTGTTCAAGACTGAGCATCACAGCAATCCACACACATTTCTCTGCCAGGCAGCAAGCTGCTGCTTTGTGCTGCGATGGTGACTGAAGGCATGAGCTGATCCTCCAGGAGCATGCGGGTAACTCATAGCAGCCCTTTCTCCACCGTCCCACAGCACGCGCAGCCGTGCCATCCAACGGCATTACCTGCAGGTCAGCAACACTCCTTGGGGCCATAGTACGCTGCAGCCCATGCCTCTACCACAAGATGCTCACCCCACTTCCAGGGAGCACCCTCAATGTTACACACAGATGGGAGGGAGCCAGGGATGCAAAGTGGGCAGTTGGCCAGCCGGTAAATTAATTTCAAAGGCAGGCAAGTGATAGATGGGGCTTATGTGAGAAACAGGAGAGGATAAATTGCCCATCTGTGACCGATACAGCAGAGAACAGCACAGGATGGAGCAAAATGAATGGGCACAGAGGGATCAAGGAAGGAGAGACTGAGTGGCATGTACATAATTGAATCCCTGAGGCCTGGAACATGTCTTTTGGGTTATGTGGGATTGCAAATGTAGGAGTGCAGCTGAAGTGAATGATTCATGGGCTGTGTGTGACAGCTAGGACCCCCCAAAGCAATCTCTTGTTGGTGTGGGGGTGGGAATACCACTGACAGGATGGTGAGGGAATGTGATGAGACGAGGAGCTTCCCCCACATCTTTCTGTGAACCCTTGAACCCAGCCTCTGTGAAAACAGCCTGGAGGAGACTACCAAAATTAGAGGTGATGCCACAGCGCAGGGCTCTGGACCTGGCCAGGGAGGCAGCTTGTCGACTGGAACCAATACCCCCTCCACAACAAACCCAGACTTACACCAAAAGCTTATTAGTCTGCTTGGCGCTGCTGACTTCTTCCCTACAGGAATCATCATCAGGGAGATTAAAATGTTCAGGAAAATCAGCTTTTTCCCCTCTGTCCTTCCCTGCCCTGCTGCTGTGCCAGGTTCAAGTTGGCAGAAAAGGACAATTAGCAAGTGCCAAACCATTTCCAGGGCATTCCCAGTCTCACCTGAAGCAGGGGCCGCCCAGTGCCTTAGGAAAGAGGCTTTCAGCAGAGCTACCCCAGGCTGATGTGCTGAAAAGCAGCTCAGAAGCAGTTTTGATTGTCCTGTGCTATGTTCCCTCAAGAGTATTGCTTGTTTTTACCCCAGTAAAAGCGCGGAAGTTTCCAGTCAGGTGGAAAGACACGCTCCTGTACTTACAGCAAGAGACTCATGCATGGCACAAGTTACAGCCGGGACGTGCCCAAGCACCGTGCCCTGCCAGACTGCCTGAAGCAGCACAGGCAAGCCAGCTGCACCATCCTGCTGCTTCAGTGGATGTAAACATCCTCCCCCATATGACCGGGGGCTGCACAAGGACATTAACTGCACTTTATGTGTGACTGTAGCATCCTTCTCACCAGCCTCCTCTCTCCAAGAGAGACCAGCAGTGATGGTCAAGAGAAGAGAAAACTGGAGCAAATGCATAGCCAGACTTCTCCTGTGTCACCTTCCTGCCTGCAGCAGCCTGCAGGAACCTGTTCAAGTGGGAATTTTCATGCTATTAAGGCCACCTATGGTTTCTCGCTCTGCAGCTCTATTTTTTCTTTCATTTTTAAACTTTTAGCATCCCCCACAACCTGTGGCAAAGAGGATATTCCACACCACACTGCTGAATACTCCAGTTTAAGGTAGCAGGCAATCCAGTGCCTTAGTCCCAATTTTCCTGGCACCTGGACCTCTGCCTATATCTGTTTTAAGCAGATGAGGTGACAGATCAGCTTTCTTTCAAGATTGTGAACTAATTTTATACTGAGATCTGGTGTCTCCTAGCTTGTTCCAAACTTGCCCTGCCACCTAAACCCATGCTGCTCTTGTGCTTGAGCAAAGCTATAAGCAGCCTGACTTCCTGTTTGCAAAGAGACTTCGTTTCACTAAGTGGTGCAAAACAGCTCTCCACTTGTCCCATCTTCATGAAATAATGTGATTTTTTTATTAGGCTCAGTGACCTTACTCTCTGAGGCACTGGGAGAGGCCCAAAGTAGATGTTAATCCACTAATTCATTCTGCACTCCCAGAAATTGCCTGTGTCCCACTGATATGTTCCTGAGGATAACCTGACAAATAACAACCTCTTGTCCCTTCAGCTTTGGCACACCCATCCTGGCACAGGTGTGCCAGCCAATCCCTCTTTCCCAGCAAAGGTGA
>VZTL01022429.1:0-10373 GCA_013400535.1 Scopus umbretta
ACCACAACCCCCGTTCCCCATCCTCCTGCACCACCCGGGGGGATGAGGTAGAGAAAAATCAGGAATGAAGTTGAACACAGAAAGGAGGGAAGGGTGGGAGGGAAGGTGTTTTAAGATTTGGTTTTATTTCTCATGACCCTACTCAGTTTTGATTAGTAATAAATTAACTGATTTTCCCCAAGTCAAAACTGTTTTGCCCATCACGGCAATTGCTGAGTGATCTCTCCCTGTCCTTATCTCAACCGAGGAGCTTTTCCTTATATTTTCTCTCCCCTGTCCAGTTGAGAAGGGGAGTGACAGCGCAGCTCTGGTGGGCACCTGGCATCCAGCAAGGGTCAACCCACCACAGTCCTTTCTGGTGCCCAACAGGGCATGAGCAATCTGAGAAAACAATAGTAATTATGAGAGGTAAGAGGCAAAACATGGACTGAACAATCTTAGAGAATGGAATGATTATAAGGAATTTCAGTTGCTATAATTCTGGTGAAGGGACAAGGGGTGGATTTTGTGTAAATTATTCCTTTCTTTTGGTGTTGCGATGATATTGTTTTGATTTTGGCATGAAGATATTTGGGGTTTTTTGTTTGTGTGAGTGAAGTTTATAAAGATTGTGTGATGAATGTGGATTTTAATGATAATTCTTAAATATCTGATTCACAGAGGTGAGGGGTGGAATGGTAGAGAATGTGGGCATCCAGCCAGGGTCAACACACCACATCCTACAAGACTACCTCAGAAGGTAGGAACTTGGATGACACACATGTGATGAGCTCCATGCATGACTGTTTAAGCAATTAAAGTCCTCAAGTTAGCTACCTCAGGTGCATCCGTATTGCACTGCTTCCCCAGCAGTGCAGGAAAGCCCAGAGCTTCACTGATGTTAGGACACCAAGGACTGCTTACACTACACAACAGACTGATGAATTATGTCTTCAGCCCTCCATTTATTTATTACCGTTACAATCCCATCCACATAGTGTGTTGCTCTGCCCTTACGTACAATCTGTTTGTAACAGAGCCTCACTTGACAGAATTAGGAGTATTTTCTCCCTTACCAGGTACCACAGACTTGCCAAAGAGACTTAGGGGAGGGGGGGGGTCTGCTAGTGCACTTGGAGTTTCTTCAACACTAGTACACCTTCATCCACTAAACAATTCTGATATCCATTTCTGCACATGAACAGGCTTTAAATAAGCAGCTTCTCTGATCTATCATTACCTTTTCTTCCATTTCTGTATGACGACTCCTCTATCCCCATCAAGTGATAAGAACTTCCCAGAGATTTTTTTTTCAGATGGGCTCAATATCAAGCAGATCAGAACAGTGGGAAAAGCACAGGTATTATGAAATTTTGCAAAGTCTGCCAAATTCCAGTTTATGGAGGAACTTAACAGAAATTAATCTGAGTAATATAAATTACAGAGGCTTTCACTAGCAAAAGCAATGGAATGAGTGGTTTTGTTTTGGGGTGGTTTTTAGTTTTGTTTTTGTTTTTTTTTTTTAATCTTTCAATCTGTTCCTGAGAGGGAACCATACCAACTAGGGATGTGCTACACAAAGTTGGTAAATATTGTAACAATTAGCTTTGCATTCATCTGATTAGTTGTGGTGTCCATTTTCCTTGTGGGTACAGAGGAAGCAGCACAAGATAAATGATAACTTATTCGCTTATTCTCTTTGCCCTTCCTATTCTTTTCTCCCTCTCTCTCTTTCTCTGTGTGTTGAGGGCTGCTGAGTGACTGCCCCAGATGTAATGCCAGCATGGTTCCATGAATCACACGAACAAAGGGTGTGCAGACAATGTTGTGCAGCAGCAATATCGGAGCTCCCTGCTCCCATCTCTCCCACAGGCTATGAATGCATCAATCCTCTAACCTACTTTGCTTTTACTGGTCTGGCAGCTTGTCAGCTGCTTTGCTCCCAGTAGACATTAGAACAACACAGGATTGTTGAATATTCAGAGAATCACAAAAAAAAGTTCTGGGAGCTCACCCAAGCCTATCCCCCTGCCTCAGGGAAAACCAGCTAGACACAAACCATTCATGACAGATTTGCCTCACCTGTCCTTATCAGCCTCCCTTGAGGAACTCACAGCTTTCCTAGGCAACCTAATCCTGCACTGAGCTATATTTCTGGCTATTTTTCTCACCTAAGCCAAGAGATATCTCTCATGCTACAATGTTGTCCCATTATTTCTTGCCTTGCCTACCACAGCCACAGAGAACAGACTGTTCTTTTCTCCTTTCTCATTGTCTTTTTCATATGTCTGTCTTCTGACAGCAAAATCTGTCAGGTCCCCCTTGCTGGTTATGCTCTGGAGTCTCCATATTTTTCTTCAGGCTTGGAGTCCCAAACAGGACATCACACTCTACAGAAGACCTAATGCCAATTGTTAAGGTTCCTATTCATGCATTACATACACCTCTCCTATCTGTGTTTTGCTTGCACCAGTATAAATGTCATGATTTGGCAGCAGTCATGAAGACATACACTTTTTTTAAAAAAAAAAAAAAAAAAGCCAAGCCTGCACTTCCCTCATGGGGAATTTGAGGGAAGGAAAAACATGTTAGAGCATAGGCTACATGTTATACCACCAAAGTTCAGAGGCTGAAGAAGCAGAAAAACTTACAAAAGGGGGACATTTTGTTTTGGTTTAAACAGGGTTAGGATAACACTAATATCTTATTGTTCTTGGAAACAGAGACAGCATGCTGAGCATCTTAACCTGACATTCCAGGCTGGTCCCTCACTGTACTGACTGAGCACATTTCTTATGCCTCTGTTGGTGCTTCTAAAAATGGATGAACCAGCATAGTTGTGTAAGCCCCATGCCAAGTCCCACACTATAACCACCTCTTCTCAAGCACAGTCAAAATCTGTGAAGTAGCTGGATATGAATGGCTCCCAGTTTCTTAGTTTCTCCCAGAGTGCACACCAACTTGCCACTTCACTCCTGCAAATAGTTGTTACGCAAGTGGAATATAAGGCACCTTAAGTCCCAACATAGGGAACCACAGGAGAGGGAGACCATTTATTACTTCTGGTGCATGGATCATCAAGATTATTTACAAGGTTAAATGAAGAGCTTGCTGAACGATTTGCCCATTCTGTACCTCCTGATCCACAGCACTCCAGGGCAGCAGTGCCTGAAACCATGTCAGCAAAGACTTAGGTCTTACAGATAATAAGGAATTCTGACTGAACAGTTTATTTATATACTGTAACACCTCCACTTGCAGTGCCATCCCTCAGCCAAGCAGAAGGGCTTCCATCTTGCCTTTCCTTTCAATTACCCTTTCAGCCTACATAAAGCAGAGTCTCATCCCTGCACCAGGCAGGCTGGGATACCTAGCCCCTCTCCTCAATCCCCTACCCTTACCACAAGGGGTCCTCAGACTTCCCTCTCTTTTCCCAGGGCTGTTTACAACAAGTACCTGCTTCCTCCAGCTGAGCCCTTCATACTTCCAGAGATAACTGATGAGCCCAAGGCAAGGCTCTGGCCAGCTCTCTCACCTAGACTTTTAGAGTTCAGGGTGTCAGCCACTGAATTACCAACCACTTTCCTCCAGCAAATCTTTTCCAAGACTTGGATCAAAAATTTTTTACCAGGGAACCATTAGATATTAGTCAACCATTGGCAAAAGGCATTTTAGAAGCCATTATGCCCACACAAAGATTTCTGGTTTCTGAACAGGTATAGTTCAACCAAGTAATAGAATCATAGAATTATTAAGGTTGGAAAAGACCTCTGAGATCATCTAGTCCAACCATCAACCTAAAACACCATGTCCTGGAGTGTCACATCCACATGGTTTTTTTGAACATCTGCAGGGATAGTGACTCCACCACCTCCCTGGGCAGCCTGTTCCAATGCCTCACCACTCTTTCAGCACCCTTCCCCCCAAACTTAAGGGCCAATTCTGTTCAAAACATCTTTTATAATGCAAGTCTTTATAAGCTGGGAAGGTCACAGAGAGAAAAATATTAGAAAAACAAGTACATCTAAAGCTAGTTTTTGTATGTCTATTCAGACTCTAGAAAAGTCTGTACTGGGACTTATAACAGATTAATTTGTATGCCATATATTGCACTTTACTTTAGCACTCATGCTCATTCCCATATGTGAGGCCCAAACCACCTTTCCTGTCCGTCTGGAAGAATTGCAAAACAAACATTTACGTTTAGGAGCACTGCACTTCCACAGGTCCATTAAGCCAAACTGAAAGTATATGAATAATTTAATACAGGGCTCATAGGAAAAAATTTACATTTGAAGTGCTATTCTATAACCTCAAAAATTGCACAGACAGAAGAGTTTGCTGCCATTTCCCCAAACTTGAGAGTGCAACTAGCTGACCTGTCCAGACTCCAGTATAAATACCAACTAGGAATACATACACCCCCCAATATTTTCAAGTGTCTTTTGCCTTCTTTTTAATTTCCTGACCTTAACTGTTGCTGTTCACTGTTAAAGAGCTGTTATGGTTTACTCTGAAAGCAATCAAGTATCAGTGCTATCTGTGAAACATCTTTATACATTACATACTACTATACATGGCTATTTCCTCCAAAGATAAGGCATCTGTTAACCAAGACACAAATTCCTGTAAATAAACACTGCTGGATTTGGGGGTGTGTGTGGTGTATGTGTGCACATATATAGATATATGCATGTTTGCACATGTCTGCATGTGTGTATATACATAGGCATATACACATATACAATATATATGTCAAAAATGTAAATGGAAAAAAACCTAGAAAAATCTATCAAGGAAAGATGTACCAACTCTTTGAAACACAGAGCTGATATGGCTATTAACAGAATTAATATTGGGCCATAACTAACAGCAGTAAACAAGGGGTTAACAGTCTCTGGTAGTAAGCCACTGAAACATGTGTGTGAACTGTTGTCACACCAAATAGTCTATAACTCCTGCATGAAATCCAAGAGAAGAGCACCACATCAACTTTAACAAAGCTTCCTAATTTCTGTTTTCAGTGAAACGGCTGCAGAGCAAAATCCCTACAGGGAAGAGCTTGGGAGACCCAGCAGGGTCAGCAAGAAGCCTGGCCCGCAGTCCATTTCTTCCTGCAGTCAACAAGTTTAAAGCACCTGCACAGAAACAACTCTTAGTTGTTTCAGCAGCTGCTGCTTATAATATTACACAGCTACAAGTACAGTACATTTTAAAAATACTTTTTGGGGGATGAAACTGAGAGAGCACTTTCTCAGGCAATGAAGGGAACACGCTGCAGTGAGGGAAGCCTTTTGCTCAACCAGAACAGGCCGACACACAAACCTTGCCTGCTCTCCCAGTACAGTTCTGATTTTTGGATATAAGGTTTGAAAATGGATCTTCTGGTTTTCACCTACTCTTAGTTCACCTATATGGCAACAACATACACTGGCTTTTATTTTGCCATGGGAGGAGACAAGTTGATGTTATTTAAGACATTATTTGCCTACACTGTAGGTACTTAAAAGCACCAAAATAAACAACTAGATGGCACTCTAATGGAGGTAAAGTGGATAAAGATTTAAATTCTAAATTATGTTTCATATTGAATTCTGTTCAATAAATTTCTCATTGCAGGAAAACTTTTTACATGAGAAAAACTTGAGGGAAGAGGTTTTTAGTACCTGTGCAAGAAGTAAATGATACATAGGATGTAGTTTAGTGGGGATCCAAACCGTTAAAAAAAAAAATTACAAACATTGAGAGGAGATTACACTTAATTTGAATAGCTGTATGATGAACAAGCTTTTGAGACCAAAGGCTAATTTTGATGTTTTACTTGATCCAATTAAAAAAAGATGTGGTAAAGCAATTCAAAATACTAAGCTGCGTGAGTAGGGTTTCCTACAATTTTAACGTAACAGAAAAGGAATTCATTGTATGAGCTTAGTACCTCCAAATCAATATGTTATTCTGAGGTTTTTTTAGAAAAGTGAAATAAGGAAACATAAAATAGAAAAAAGAAACAGTAAATACTATACACATCTTTCACACAAATTTTGCCTCTTGGACTTCACCACTGTCCGTTACAGAATTGACAGACATTGTTCTGGTTTTAACACATCTGTATAAATGAAGAGAAATCAGGAGTAAAAACCAGTATCAATATTGTTATAACATGGGTCAAGTTTTGGTGATCTTTTCAATTAAATTTCAACAAATGTTTCTCAGCAACTGAAAAGAATGGTGGCTTTAAGGTCAATTGTAATGGGGCTTTTAAAGTTTGTTCTCCTCCTCTAGAATTAATCCTGATTTTCACCCTGTGAAAATTCTTCAGGAAGAAAGCCATTTCCAAACACTTAAGTAAATTTATTACTCTCATTTCCACCCTAATTATGCAGATTACTGACTAGAACAAACCGATTCACCGCATATTCTAACAAGGGTGCTGTTATTGGCAACCCACTTCAACTGAAGGACCTACACTGGCAACTTGCCTGCAAACGGCAGTGAACTTGCATAAAAGCCAGAAGATTGCTGCTGTCACCTCTCTAGCACAAAGGCACAGCCTATGAAAGGTATAAGCCTCAGCATGCACAGCCCAAGATTAGCCAAATCTGTGCACAACCTGTGGTTCAGGCTTGGCTTGACAAACACACACGTGATCCTCTGTTTCATCCAACATGGTAAATGCTAACGGTGAAAGAGCACCGCGTTCTTGCCTGCTGCAAGAGGGGGGCCTGTCTGGTTGGTTGGTTTTCAGATCTCAGAACCTTCACTGCATCACAGGTGGAAAGGAGCTGAAGTGGCTTGATTTGTGCCTGTGGGAAAAGAGTAATTGGGCAGCTCAATTTAGAGAAAAAAAAAAAAAGGATCAAATTCAATTTAGGTGGGATTTGCTGCTTGAGGCAATTACCCCTTCAAGAGCTGAAGTGCTGTGCAGTATATACATTTGAAGGAACCTAGCAGAGAACAGAGAAAGACAAGTTCACATTTCTTTACTAGAATGAATCAAGGAGACTTGAAGTCAGTGACACCTGAAAAACAAACAAACAAAAAAATGCATACATACCTCACACACCTCAACAGCTTCTATCTTAGAGCCTAAAAGTTTTTGCCAATTATGCACTAAGCATAATACCTTCACAAGTCAGCAGGGTAAACAGCTAAATAAACATCTTAGCACACGCAGTGCCCCCTCCGTCACTGGCGATGTTACACAACTGAAAGGAGGCAGGATGGATGACTCTTGAATACACACTGTAATTCTGGGATTCAACCTCAAACAAATCAGGGAAATTAAAAGCCACTTCAAAACTGAGGAAGCATTCCTGGCAAAAATTATTTCTACTGTACGTCATGGCAACACAGCCAGGAAAAAAGTAAGTGAAAGTCTACAACTTGTTTGTTCCTGTAGGTGGTACAAGAGAAAGAAATTATTGTACATTTAAGACACATTCCCCTTTGAGAATAATCATTTGAGAAAGCTTTAATCAGATCTCTTTCTAGTCACGTGCAGGCTATCTAGTATTTTGTGCACAGTTAACACATTTTAAAAGCCAGGCAGTTCAACAGGACTTGCAAAATTTTAAGTTTGCAATACTTCATGTTGCAGTGTTTCAAACTAATGTGTTAGTGTGCTGTAAATAGAAATACAGTGTCCATGAGCAGCAGCATTATAAGGTAACTGAAACACAAAACAGAGATTCAAAGATTTTGAAGCTGGAAAGGGACTGTTACCATCCCCTAGTCTTACTCGTGCACCATTACATGACAAAAATCAAGACATTTTAGGATACTAAATAACCCCCAGTTTGATGACAGGATAGTAAAATTAATACACATTTCACTATAATTAAAGCAGCAGGTACCTGCAGAACTTACTAAATTATAAATAAAAGCTGCAATAAACTGAAATTAAATAAAATAACAGATGGTGCATAAGTCATTAAGAAAGTCACCTCCTTAAACTAATGTATTTCACCAAAGATCATCAAAACCAGTGAGGTGGAAAGCAAAGCAAAAGCTGATGAAAATGCAATAAAAAAATCCAGAGTAAAGACTGAGAGCACCAAGACACCCAGCTCCAATACAATCACCACTGCTTTTGTGTGTAAAACCTTTCACACACAATGGAAAAAAGAAAAAAAATTGAAACTGATGGTAAACCCTTTCATTCCTAAATTGGAACAGTGTTTTCGAATAAAAGAGGTAAATGGATGGAAAAATTAGTTGAAAAAGCAATAGCAGAAGCAAAATCCACACTGGTCCCTATTTAGTCACAAACACTACACTCATGCTGCAGATTCCCCATGCAGTCCATATGCTGTTCTGATGATTTGCTGCCATCTAGAAACAAAGCTCCATCTACGTGATCATTACATGCCTGGTCAAAGACTTCAATCTCCAAGAAAATCAAATCAGCTCCTTTTATTAGTGCTAATGTCCTTCATCAATAAAGTTGAAGTGTTCTGCATATTGAAAAAAACAACCAAATAAGTTTAGGCATAATATAAATTCATCTAAAACAGTATGTTAGTAATAATCCCTAAACTTTTCACATTGTTCACATCTGATGTTCACTTAAGTATGTCTTGCAACTGCTGTGTGTCTTCATTGCACCTCCTCTATACTTCAGAGGATCTTAGGCACACAGCTTGTGCTGGGTGCTAACTGCTAAACTATTAACCAACCCGGACGAGCACTTTTAAAGTGAAACAGAAATTATTTCTTAGATAACCATCATACACAGAAAATGTAGAAAAGAATTTCTGTTTAGAAAGTAGTCCCAAAGCCCCCCAGAATTCACAAAGACCAGTGAATAATCCAATGGATTAGCACATTCTCTTACTTTTTTCTTGAAAGCAGAGCTCAGATCGAACATTAGCAGTAGGGTTTTCAGCACAGCACAAAAGCAATAAAGTTGTACTTTAAGAACTGCTTTGTACTGGCAAACTGAAGTTAGTTTTCTCCCCTAGCTGTAAGATGCCCTGCTTTGTAACATGGGTCTTATTAATGGAACAAGTTGGATTTGGTCTCTGCTGCCAAAGCAGAATAATTCCAATGCAACATATTTCTCATTCTTGGTGTTTTGTGGAGGTTAGAAACAGGCATTTAATGTTTATGAAGCAATGAAGAATGACATTACTCAGAGACAGCACTGTGACATAAATCAGCCCAATTTATGAGCTAGAAGCCAGGCTGTTCCAAATCAGAAGTTATCTCTGTTCTTGTCACAGCTGTGAGAGTCTTACAAGCACAGCACTTCACTCTGCTAAGCCTTTTCTTAACCCATCCTTACTGGGAGGAAATGGTGAGCTCCCTCAGAAAACAAAAAAGTAGCTCTGCATTTGGGGAGTAACTCAATTCCTCCTGAGGCAGAAAGAGGGATTCACTCCATCTAACCCAAGCAGCTAAAGGACGTGTAAGTGTGAGCTCTTTCCAAGCCACCCTTTACAGTCAAAGGAGACAAAAAGGCAGCTGAAGAAGAAAAGTAATTTCATCCTCAAACTGCTTTCTAAAGCAAATCAGAGGAACATCTCTCTGAAGGTGCCAGTTTCTCTCCAAAGACAGTAAATACAGGCTAGAATAGAGGCAGACATGTAATTTCCAGTTATCTAAAGTCAGAAGAAATGAATGCCACTCTAAGTGTCTGAAAGAAAATTATAAAACTTCCAAGAACAACCACTGAATCGCATTATTTTGGAGGATCAGATGGTGGTGGCACCACCCAGAAACAAAGAGCCTGAACAGAAGGCTTCTTCCTGCAAGTGCTGCTACTTCACAGCATCTCAGAGATTTCCTTAACTGTTTTTTCCATCTCTGCTTCAAGGCCTCCACTATGAGGACAGTGGCCAGTTCCTCAAAGCAAATTCTATTTATTTTATCATGCTGCAAATTAGTTTCATATGGCTGTGTCTTTCAAAATATTTTTTACATAAAGTCCTTCAGAGTCCTGGGAAAGGAGGAGAAATAAGAATGCTCAGCTGAAAATATGCAAGCCATAACTGGTGGTTTTAAATAGAAGCATCAACAGTTAGGGGAAACTGTTCTTTAACTCTTATCACCAGATTATTTACTCTTATTCACTAGAGCACAAGACCAAGCATGCTTTTGTCTCAAAGGGAAAACCTGTAAGAAAAAAAGATTCCTTAACTTGCACTTTGCTATAAAGCTGATTTCTCTTTATTCACAATCTCGTTTAATGAGTTTCAAGATATTTCAAAACCAGTCCCAAATACAAAGAATGTGCTACATCAGTACTGTATATAATTCCTTTGAAATATTTGTTTTCCTATTGTCACTCCATAGCACATTCCACAAAGTATATGTTACTGTATCTGCTTAACAGGGCACTGTCCTTCCTCTGCCAACTCCAACCCAACTGAGAGTTCAAAAAAAAAAGTCCCAAA
>VZTL01022435.1:0-20470 GCA_013400535.1 Scopus umbretta
TTTTTTTTCTTTTTTTTCTTTTACAGGCAATAGTGAGGGGTCTGTAAGCCTGTACTTTGCAGTAAGGAAGAAAGAAATCACACTGTTCTACAAACAGCAGCAAGGGTTTCCCCGAAAGCCCAGAAGAGCTCATAATCCTGGATGGCAGGTCATTCCAGCACCATCCTACTGTGCCAGGATAACCAAGTGCCATTAAGGCATTAACAGAGCTGCAGATTATAAGGTCAGAGGGAACACTCTCATCAGAACAAGATACTCGAGAAAATATTCACTGTTCAAGGTGAACCAGTCTCAAAAGAGAATTAATGTTAAGGAAGCACTGAAGACCTCTGGCAGAAATAATCTCCAGAAGCCTGGTGTAGTAAGCTGGAGAGCAGCGAGGAAGCTGTTTATTTACAGAGTTCAGCAGCTTTTCCTGGTGATTGATAATATTGCTAGTGTTCATCTTCACGTATCATCCCATGTGTGAAGAATCCAGTCCTGTTTCTGGATTTAACAGAGGACGTGCAGAGCCTTGCTGGAAGTGGTGAGATCTGGGGAGAAGGAGCCATTTATATCACAGACCTTCCTGCTGCTTGTGTCGGTGCGTGCCAGGGCCCTGTTCTCCCATGTCCCAACTTGTACGTCTTGCTCGCTGGTCCTTTGCCCTGTGCATATTCATGTACCGGCTCTGTGGCATTGCAGGAACGCTGGAGACCAGCAACTGCCCAAGCAGCAGCTACCATCATACCACGTGCATCTTAGCACTTGAAGTGTGTCATGCCCTGTGACTTCCTCGTCATCCTAGAGGTGGCTGAATGCCAAGTCCCAAGCCTGGAGGAATAGCTTCCAGCTTTTTGTAGACTCCATGCAACATAGAACTGAGGGCCTGCCAATGAGGCATGGACCAACTAAGCACAACAAAGCCATTCAGTATGGGAAAAAAGGATTGCCAGAATATTTGGAGGCTGGCAGACCCAAGTTCTGCTGTAGATGCTCACCTGTCAGATGGCCACACACAAAGGCAAGAATTTAAAACATGACCCTGTGTGGGGTCTCACAGGTTGGGAGGGATGAAAGTGGATTCATCTGCATGCACAATGCAGTGGAGTTCATACCCGCATGTGTATTCATACAGGGGAGCAGGAGATTGAAAACCACATTGCTAAAGATTTTCAGTACTTGCTTCCATCTCTGTGGCATTATTTTATTCCATCTAATCAGAGCAGATGTATTTCTGCTGCTGCAATAAATTGCCCAGTCTCTGATACATGTCTGAGAGATACACATAGATGTCTGACTGTGAATTCAGTTTTGAGTCTGTGTTAAGAATTAGAGGCCTAAGGGACTCCAGTCCAGAAAATCGTTCTTTCTGTAAGCTGGTTTTCTTCTGTTTGATAACAATCCAGGAAAGGTGAGACATGGACACACGCTGGAGTTTTCGCCAAGAGCAGGATGGGCCACAAACTACCTTCAAAACCAAGGAATCATACCAGCTTCTGAAAGAGGCATCTTTAGCAATGGTGTAAAAAAATTTGAACATTTAATTTTATTCATACCTTGAATAGAGGTAGAGTTTCCAGATCAGATGCGGCTTAAGGCTAGATCATGGGGCCTCAGCCTTTCTTTCATCTGGCTTCATGAGGTTCCTGGTTCAATGGGCACCTATTTGGGTAATTCATTTTGCAAGGTTTTTCAGAAGCCATCAGAGATGAAAACAGTGTTGACATGTGAATAGCATCGCTCAGAACAGCTACAGTTTCTGCCTAGACTCTGTTGCAGGGATGAGGACATCTCAGAGGTGGCTGAACCCTGGGATCAGGCTGGCTTCAGTGGTTAACAGCCCTTGAGAAGTTTGTGGCAATGCTGGAAATCACCAAGGAGCCAAGTGGCTTTATATTTACATCTCTGACCTGGCCAGGGCTTGCTCCGGAGTCCCCACTCCCTGGCAGAAAACTGAATCTGTTATTTTTACTTTGTCCGGAGCTGGGTGAGCAGAGCCAGCATCCCAGAGAGGGCAGCTACAGGCAGGGAACTGCTCATGAAGACATTTTGTTTTTCTTTCACAAACTAGTTCCTGGTGCAGGTATTTAGGGAACAAACAGTCCTTTTGTAGACCAAATATAAGTGGTTTGTCATTATCTTGAGAACAAACTGTTTGTTTCTACAGTTGTAAACACACTGAGGACAGCTATTTAGTCCTGCCGCTACAATTAATAGCAATTTAGGTCACTTTCGCAAGAGGTTAACATCTTCTCAATATATGCTGGCTGTACATCTAATCTCCCAGAGTTGGTAGCTGTCCTGGTAGCTAAAGGATAGAGGAAAAAAGACAAGGTACCGTCTCTTCTCTGAAACACACAAGTTGTACAACAAAAGGCAGAGAAAACGTGGCAAACAAGCATCTTCTTCTTGCCCATGTGTACATGTGTGTGTGTTACACAGGCAGAAAATACATACATGATTTCCTGAGAGACTGTTTCTTGTCAGACACCAGAGGGGCTAAGAGCTTATTTAACTGAACATAATAAGAGGAATTTGCAAAGCATGTGTTTTTACATTCCCCCCCTCCCAGCAGTCTCACAAATGTGAACTCTTCTTTCTTTCAATCCCTCCCCACTCTGAAATCAGACACTGTCATATGTAACATTCTGTGACAATTTTTCTCCTCTCAAAATATTTTCCAGCAGGAGCCATATATTTGCAGGAGGGAAAAAGTCCTCTTCTAAGTGGTAGTGATCTTACTGTGTCTCGCTATGTTCTGGGTCATCATGGATCTGACTTATGCGCTAAAAGAAGACAATAAGTCAAATTCTCCAGTTAGGGACTGGAATTGCATGTCTTGTCCTTCTTGGCTGGCCCAACCATTGGCCTGAGTGTCCCAGAATGGCTGGACAGCCCACAGAGCTGGGGCAGCTAGCAAACACATCCCATGTGCAAGCAGGTTAGTTGCTTGATATCAAACCCCAGATTTCCTGACCTGTATGGAAAGGTCCTTTCGAGGACTGCAGGTGGGTGTGTTTGCACCAGAAAAGGAAAAATCCCTGGATTTAAACAACATAAGGCTGCAACGCCGGCCCCAGCCCTCACTGTTCGTAGTAACACAGGCTCAGCACTTCCATTCATCTCTCTGTCAATGTTTTTGGGCTGTTTCTCTTTCCAATCAATCAGCTCTAAAAGACCGGTGATAATAGTAGCTGACATCCTGACCTTTTGGGGTGGAGAAGAGGCAAAAAAAATCCCTGTAGCAGATTGCAGAAAGCACAGTTTTGCTTTTCCAGTGCCAATTAGCCACATATTTCATGCCAAATGAGAAACAACTGGAAAGACCCAGAAAAACAGTGGATTGCAAGGTGGGTGAGGTTTGGTGCTGGTGCAAAGAAGGCAAATAGAGAAGGCAGATGACATGTTGGGATGTACAACAGGAGTGTGCCTGGGAGGCAGCCACAGCAATTCCTCAGCTTGACTCATCACTGGTGGATCCCCAGGTGTCCCTTGTTGTCCAGAAAAGTCCAGAAAAGAAGGGACCTAAGAGAAGGTCCAGATGAGAGAACCCAAAATGGGCAGAGGAGGAAAAAAAGCTCCAGGAAAGATGTAACGACTGAGATTATTGAGTCAGCACCTCTCTCTCCTAGCCTGTCGCTAGCAAAGGATCACCCAAGCCTTTTGAGAGAAATCCAAGGGGTGTGCTTGTACTTGACTAATATTTGGCAGTTGGAGAATAATAAATACTTAGCTTTCAGATAAGCAGAATGTTATTGTTTTATAAAATCATAATTTGAGTGTTGTAATTAAAAGCATTTTAATTAGGCATTGCCAATTACGCCTACCAGTCAGCACTAACAACTTGTCATCCACATGGGAATGTATCCCAAAGAAGGAAAGGGGGTTTTCTCTATTATTTTTCAGACCTTTTTCTCCTGTTCTCCAGACTGTTGATTATCCACAAACTTGCAGCTGAATAAACCTATATAAAGGGAGAAAATATAGGGCAAATAGGAGAAGAGTTGTGAAAAGGAAAGTAACCACCTATTCTCCATGTCTGTGGTGGAGAGTACAGAAGTCATGTTGGGAAGGGTCAGTAAGGTAGGCAAGGTTTAAGGAAAAATGGCTTTTGACTCGGAGGACAGTGAAGCTCTGGGGTAGATCACTCAGCAGGACTGGGTGGTGAGGGAGAGGATGCGGCTGGGAGTGTCTGTCACTGAATTTTAAAAGAAATAGGTGAGATAGGCTTCTGTAAGAAAGAACATACATGAAGCTGATCTTGTTTGGGATCAACTTTGTGAGGTCCCTTTTTGTCCCACTCTTTAGGATTTTTGCCATATGTCGTACTTAATGCTAAATGGCAGACTTTGGGGGTGCTTTGTGTGACCACGTCTCGGGAGCCTGATTCAGGGCCAGCTCATACAGATGACTGCTCATCTCATACCTTCGACTCACTCCTTTGGCACCTAAGAGGCAAGATCTGGATTCTGCAGCAATAAAACCTCCTGAACCCGTTGGCTTTGCAATGTGCAGGAGACCCCACAACCTGGATCAGAGTCTGGTCCTACACCTTTAAAATGGAAGGAGATTGCATCTGGCAAGTCTAGCATCTCCCTTGCAGGTTTGTGAGTGCACTTTCAAGCACGCAGAAAAGTCAGCGAGCAGCAGGCAGCTGTACCGCTGCATATGGAAGGGAGAAATCCCTGAGGGCTGGCTCACTGTGTCACACAGTGCTGAGACAACCACTCGCCATTTGGGTCTAATTTACGATTATCCCACTCACTTCAGAAAATCCTGTTTATTTTTCCAAGACATTAATTTTTTTGACCGCAGAATAATTTTTAGCCTAGCTTGTAGACAGATGCCTAGAACGATACTGCTGCCCACGGAGCGTGCTGCCCCTGGCGTACAGCTGGCACTCGTGGGAGGCAGGGGGACGAGGACACAAAGACAAGCTCCGCCAGACCAGCTTGGTCCCAAGCCACCTGCTCACCTCTGTTCTCCCCAATTAATTCCTTACTGCCATCCCCTCAGGGTCTCCATCTCAAGCACCTCCTATGTTTTTACAGGAAGAATTTTCCATAGTAAGAAGAAATTTCCATTAATCTCTGGTGCCTGATAGAAGAGAGAGAGGGAAGAGAGACAGGTCACTGTGCTGGCCACTGTCACTTGTCTATGCAGAAGCTTTGGTGGTACCGCTCTGGGCTTTCTGACCGTCCTGTCCTGCTCTCACTTAGAGCCACTGAGGACTTTGCCTTCCAGCAGAGGGGAAGTGGCATGCTTCCATAATGATGCTCTAATAGGTACCGTCTTGTTCGCAGATTCCTGTGTTCATCCTGTACCAAGAGCAAGGCCACTTGGAGAAAGCCTGGACTCACCACAAGCCTTTTCAAGCCAACCTGAGGAAGATGTTAAACTTCCCAGAGCAATAAATTCTAGAGATTTTTTTCTATGAAGACATTAATATTGGGCCTAGGCTGTTTTCCCCTCTGTGGGTGAGATCACCATTATAACCTTTGTGTGATCGATGTATTCATACCGGGAGGAGTGAAAGAGGTCACTTCTAGGTAACATTCCCACCAACACTTCTGCCACTTTCACCCTGCAGACTGTGGGACTGAATCCAGCTGAGCAATGGAAACAAATCGCAAACCACCCCAAGTGTTCCCTGCTAATCAAGTTAACCTCCTTTAATTAAAGCAGAAAAAGACAGATCATCTGGCACCCATAACTTGCTTGGGAAGCATATTTAAAACAACCCTTCTAGTCACTTTTTTGGCGATAGATGAGCCGATACACTTACAGTTTTTAAGCTGGGAAGATCATATTCTACAGTTACATGCTACCTATAGAGTCAGGTTAGGATTTTAATAAAAACTAGCTGAAATGCTCTCAGTATGCTGTGATTGCTATGTCTGGTTGCATTGCTGGTGAAACTGAAGGGAATGGCATTTCTTCTGATAAACACTTTTTTGCAGCTCAAATTTTATTTCCAAAAGTAAATCATTTGACAAATCCACTGCTCTTGATAGGGTTTTTTGTTAACTGGAGAGACCTGCCTTATTTTTCCATATTTAATAGATCAAGGACGATGAACCAACAGCCTTTGGGTGCAGTTGCAGAAATGCTTGACGACCACCCTTCCCCAGCTCCTGCAGATGTGTGACCTACAAAGCAGGTCATCCTGATACACCATCTTCAGAGCAATTTATTAGGCTGGCAAATACTCAACACAGGATCCCATAGGGAGCTGCCAGGAAGCCAGAATGGCTCTGCGCTAGGTTAAGGAGCTAAGGACAACCTAGGACACCAGCTTAATCCACGGATTGTAATCCAATCCTTCTGGGCTGATTTGAGGACAGGACTCCTCCTCCACTGGGGTGGGGGAGAGAGATACCGCTGGCTTCCCCTCCTGGGGCAGCAGATCTGGGCACTGGGCACAGAGCTGCCCAGCACTTCTGTCCCTGCCAGAAAAGAGAAAATCTCCTCATTCCAGAGAGAGATAATTATCCCTGATCAACCAAGTCCTCAGTCTCTAATCTGCAAACAGCTGCCTGTACATAATCACCGTCCTCATTAAAAGTAACAATGCTCCTGCTCTTGGCTTCACCCACACCCTCTCCTCCTGCACTTGCTTGACATTCCCTCTCATCTCCTCCTGCTTCTGACTGAGCGACCTGATCCCTTTCCAGCAGCTCATCCTGAGCACCACGGGCAAAAAGACGTGGCGATGGCTCTTCCTTCCCCATGCCCTTTCTGGCAAATTAAGGCAGAGCTGAACCCTCCAACCTCGGATCAACACTTTTGCTGCTACCTGAACCCACAATCTTAATTCAGACCCAATTGCTCGCCTGTACGCTCCTCATTTTATCTCAGTGCCAGAGATGTTATCGAGGCCATCATGATAAAAAGGGCTGGATGTTTCCATGGAAAAGTCGCTACAGAATGAAGTTCTGTAAGGGGAATGAAGTTCTTCTGGCATTTGGGCTGGAGCAGCAACAGAGTGCTCAGAGCAGAAGCTTCTTATCGGGGCCAGGAAGACGCTGGCCGTCTCAGTCGCGTTGGGACTGCTCTCAGGTCGTCTTCCTTTGAACTTGCTCCTGCCAGACACTGCTCAGCGACAGAATATGTGGTCACCTCTCCTCCTATGCTCACCTATCCTCCTATGCTCCTATGCTTTAGATACTCCTCAGCAGTATCTAAAAAAGTTGCTCATCTGGGATGTCTTCCAGCCTCTTATATCAGCGTGGTTCCTGTCTAGCACAGGCTTAAATAACAGCTATCACTGATGTCTCCCAATGAGTATTTGCCTGTCTAAATTGTCCTTTTTAGTTTGCACATGTTCTCATGTTATTCTGAATTAAATGGGACACCCTTACCAATTTTCTATCTGGAGCAGGCCGATGTCTCAAACTGCCTGCTCCTTTTGGAGCAGAAACCAGAAAAACCACTTGCTGACTAGCAAAAGGCCTCATTCTGTCCATGTCTCATCTTTCACACCCATGCAAAAGCCTGTGTGCACGTGTGCCTCTGTGTGTGTGCGTGGGAAGCTATTTGCGCTCCATTTGCAAAGGTGGAAATAATGACAGAAAGTGAGAGGGAGGTCTCAGTGGGTCTAAAACTTAAGGTACCTGCAGTACTCGCGTGCCTATTCCCATGGGAACTGGGTTTTGAAGTCGCTGGGGTCAGTTTTAAAGTCTCGTTTTGAAGCAGCTCCAGCCATGTGTGGGAAAGGCTGCTGGAAACCAGCTAATGGAGCTGTTTGCTGCCTGCTCTTCCTTGTCCCTTCTGGGGCCAGCGTTGGGCACGGCATCTTAATAGCTGCGAGATCCAGCTAATCCCATCGCACGAGTGAAATAGCCCTAAATCATCCCTGTCTGATTCTTGACTCCAAAGAGACATTTCATGGGTGATTGTGACTGATACAGTGTGCGGTAATGGATGTATTTAAATGGGATTTATGGGTGACACCTGTCACATAGACCCTTCCATCAGTGACAGGCTGGAGAGATTTACACAGTGACACTGAGATGTGAGCTTGTTGTAATAGCTCCCTCAGTCACTGGCAGAGCGTTTGAGCCTTACAGCTTTTGTCAGAATCACAAACTGGGCTGCTTTGGCCACTGTATGATATGGCATTACACAAAATTAGTGGCAAAGAGTTGAGTGCATCTTGGCATCTGTCCACAGCGGATTTCTGTAAAGCCTAAAGTTCTGCTTGCCTTTTCAGCAAACATTGTAGGGGGTGTTTTGGTGAGCCATTGGTCACAAGAACTTCACGGGAGCAAGAAACACTCAATAAGGGCACCGCCATATGATTTCTCCTCTTTCCTGCATGCTCTCTGCCTTTCCCTTGTCCCCGTTTCCTGATGATTCTGGCTAAGGCTGCCACTCCAAGGGTCCCGGCTTGCCTGTACCCCCCGCTGTGCCATCAGGTTGTCTCCTCCATTCCTGCATAGACCATTCAGTTCAGGTTCTTATTCTCCATCTCTCCAGGCAGCCACTTTTCTCCCTGCATCTCCAAACTGCAGTTTGGAACGCTCTCCCCCACCTCCTTATTTACTTCATCTGCAGGCTCCACAACAGACATTTCTTCCAGTCCCATCCAGAAAAGCCTTCCTGCCCCTCCCGCTAGAGGATTAGGGAGGATATCTGCAATGAGATTATTTCTAGGAGACCACTTACGCCGTCCTGATGCTAACTCGCAATGTCAGCTCCGCTCAGGCACAGCCAGGCTGCAGGAAGGTTCCAGGCATGATTTCCATTGTTTAAGATTTTATTGGGGGGGGGGGGGTGTCTGGTAGATTGATTTATTTTTTCTTCATTGCTCTTTCCCCAAAGATCTGTCTTTTGCTATTTATGTGAAGCGGTTCATGTCACAGCACACACGCACACACACACACACACACACGTATCAAACAACTGAAGTCACCAGTCAGTCTAAACATGCACAATCTGCACAACATTTTGCTCCCCCAGCTATCAAAGGTGGCTGGATACTACCTTGAATTGACCTGTGGGAGTTGACTATGCGAGAACATTTGCTCGCTAGCGACATGATACATTTCTCCGTTCTTGGTCTTTCTTTTTTTTTAATATATATCTTTATAATTCTGCCATAAGGCAGCCATGGATTTGTAGAATTAGCCTGTCATAACAAATTCATGTCCTCATCAAAGGCTGCTGTTGTGCTTCCTCCCAGACTGGAGCATTCACAGACTAAAGCTGCATTATCACAGCAATTTCAAAGTTCAATAGTGTATTTTCAAAAGCAATTGCTTTTAAATACAGTTTGTTACATAACAGCAAATTTAGACTTACACTTACCTCAAAATGAAAATGAAATTCTTTAAATAATAAGTCAGCTCCTGTTCACTCGTCTTTGCTATTTTTGTTCTAAAAAGATCCAGTTGCCCTTGGTGCCCCTGGAAGAGCAAGGTTAGAAGGACTATATAAAGCCCTTTTATCACAAAGAGGAGGATTTTCAAACCCAGAGGAAAGTGGATTGCACAGTTTTAATCTCTCGAAAGTTACTCTTTCACATGACTCTTGGGCCTGAATGAGAACCTCTTCTGCAAAGAGGTCCAGGGCAGGCTGGGATTGAGAGTTATAGATGGCTATGCCAGAGGCTAGTGTTTGAGGAGAAGGGGAAGCTGTAGGTTAGGAATGGTAAGGACATCGATAGAAACCTTTCTGATCAGTAAAACCCCTATCACTAACCCAGAAAACCTCCTCCTTCTGATGCAGCACACCATCTTTTTGCTTCTGGATGAATCCAGTCCCCCTCTTGACAGGGTTGAACATGTTCTTCTCCTTGAAATCTTGTCTCCTTGCATTTCCTTGCCTCCTTGTTCTCCTGATTTTCCTCCTGGCTCCACAATTGCTCTTTCATGAAGTTGGTCAGAAAACTGGCCTCCTCATCCAGGATTTCCATAGGGATGTCCTCTTTGGTCATGTCTTGCCCGCAAAGAACAGCCCAGCCTCCCTCCCTACTCACGTTCTGCACATCCACCTCTGTACCCCAGATAGTCTTGCCTGAGATTCATTTCATTTTCTGGGGAGATGCACAGCTTGGACGGTACGACTCAGCAAGCCACTGTGAGCATCCTTCGCTGGAAAGAGAAGGGAAGACCTTGCTGAGCACAATTCACCTGACCTGTCTGAGATGTCAGCTTTAGGTAGTTGTCTTCATAAATATCCTCCAAACCACCTCGATACCACTCTGCAAATCCACCCTGAAAACTTTGTTTTCCCTGGGCAGCAACCCACAGGTCCTGGGTACATTATAACCACCATCTACCACATTAACCAACAAAGTCAGCCTGTTTGCTTGTACTCCCTTCTCTGTCTGTACTCCCTATTTTATTTTTCCTTGTTTTATTGTTATGCTGTAAGTTTCAGAGGTGCTGTCTTCTAATCAAATTCCTAGGTGCAATCAAAATAATAATAACAATGATCTTGATGATATACATTTCCAATTAGTTGTGACAGGTATTTGATTGGTGAATCTATGCAGAGGGATGCTGGCTAATAAGTGTTTAGATTAGTTCCCACTGGAATCACTAGGAGGTTTTCCTTTGTTTTTCACAGATGCCGGCTTGTCTTGTAATATAATTTGGGGACACAAGCGCTGAGCCTTGTTACTGCCGAATCAACGCTGACATGCCTATTGGCTTTTGAGAGAACTATGGTCAAAATGAACAGGTTTGTGAACCTAAAAGCACTTTAAGTCAAGATGCTGATCATCTCCAACTACCATCTACATGCAAAGATGTATAATAATTTATACGAACTTGAGCTGAAAAGCTGCAGGAATTTGAGCCTGTAAGCCCAGCGCTTACCCTGCAGTTAATTAAGGTTACCTCTTTATTTGGCTTTTCCCTTGTGGGGTCTCAGGCAGCAACAAGCCAAGTGAATAGAAGGTGCTCTTAAGTTAACCTTTCTTTTCTTGGCAGTTTGGGAAATTATAGCTCATTGATTACAAATAAATTCCCTACCAGCCGGTGCTCTACGTTACGGTGTGTAAGGAAACAAATTGTAACAGATACGGAGCTGTGCTGGTTTTGGCTCAGGTCCCCTTGCATGCTGGGGGTGGATTGTTTTATGCAAACCCTTTGCATAAAATACGCTCAATAACCAGCAGACAAAATGTTAGAAGAAGTAGTATGTGAGCTTTATCAATGAGAAGGCAAACAGTGAGACTGATGCGGTATCTTTTGGGAAGGGTGGGTGCTGAGCACCATTGAAGTGTTTAGAAACAGATGTTGACTTTTGAATGGTAACTGCTGCATTTTGACCACAGGGGCTGAATGCTGAGAGGTGTTGAGGTGCTCCTGGTTCTATTAAGGCTGTGGGAAGTAGGGAAAGGGTAAAGAAGTGGGAGGGAAAAGGAGAAAATTTGTTCCCAAGATCGCTGTCACCAATACCGCTGGCCTCTTGCATAGCCGTGAGTCTCAACCAGTAATATTGTTCTTTACACAGTGCTTACAAATAAGAGAAAATTTCCCAAGAATTTGGGAAATTCCAGGACCAAGAGAGTACATTGCTGCTGTGGTCTGGACATAGGAAAGGCTTTTTCTCTGCTAGGCTGAGAGCATCCACAGACTTGCCAGTGGAGTCATCGTGTTAGCTCTTCGTGACAAGCAGACAGCTGTTGGTCATTCAAAGAAAAGTTCACAGGCCTCTCAAGTTTTCTATCTCTGCTAAAGCTGAGTCAATTGCAGAAGAAACAAAATATTGGCTATTGGCTGTCAGTCACTCCTTGCCTAATCGGTTCATCATCCAGTTACATAGGAGGAGCCGTACTGTAGCGTAGAGGTGAAGCAAGACTAAATAGTGAGTAATAAGGGGCACACAGTGAAAGCAAAAGGCTGGATGTCTTAGCATAAAGTTCACAGGAGGAATTAATGAATGATTTTCATAGAGAAATAAGGACTATATTCTCAAAAGAGATTACCCACAATGAACAATTCGATCAGATCCAGCCTGAGGAAAGGAAAAGGGTAAGAATAAATAGTCCTTCCCCAAAAGGAAAGGCTATTAATACTGCAACGTCTTAATGGTTCACACGAGGACCATTGTTATCTAGTATATTTATTAATAGCCTGGATGCCTGAGCATTCATTTCAATGCATGAGCAGTGAAAAGAAAATTTGTGGATAAATATGTGACTATATGTAATGGTCAAGTCTTGAAAGCTCTGTTAGGAAATTCCGCAAGTTCCATGATGGGGCAGTGGGGTGGCTGAGCAAATCTGGCACATAAAAGACAAAGTAATGGAAATTGGAAGGGACAATCTGAACTATTCATGTCCGTTAATGGTTTCTAAATTGACTGTAGCTGCTCAGTAAAAGCTCATCGTCAATGTGAAAATGCAATGAGAACATCTGCTTGGTGTGCAGAAGCTGTCAAAAAGTAAACAAAATTTGTGAGCTAAGAAAGGGAACAAGAAAGAAATGCAATCAAACATGGTCTAGGAGGGTCACAGTGCCAGAGACTTCCTTGCTTGGTGGCCTATTCCCAGCTCTCACAGCACTACACTCAAAACTCTTGTCACCTCCCCTAGCTCATGACAGCAGCAGTTTGGACAACAGACTGGCCCCAAGAGAAGGCTTTCCCAACCTCGGTCCACCAGAAGAGAAGTCCTCCCACCAGAAGGTTGGGAGAAGTCCTTGTTTTCCAGCCTTGACGCAAATGTGTGTACCTCTGTCATAAGGTCAGATGTCCTCCTGCACAGGGGAGATTATTCACACCTACCCCTACTGTTTCTCACCTTGACCCTCCACCAGATCAACTCCGGTTGGCAGGCATCAGCCCTGTGTATAGTTAATACCAAAATAACAGCCACCATCTAGGGAACCGTCCAAAAAGCTCTTCCAGAGTTGGCCTCTCCTCCCTCACCCTTGCTGGTAGCCTCAGGACCCAGCAGTGTCCTTCAGCAAGCCAGGTACTTTGTCATCCTTTAATAGTACTAATTGCCTAATTATCTGCTCAAGCACCGTGGTGAAGCATTTTAATGTTTTAATCTCCACTTCCCCAGGCTCCTTCCTTTGGAAAATGAATACCTGTCGCAAGAAGGCAAGTTTCTAATTCCTGCACCAAAAAAACCCCACCATGCAGCAGCGAATCCCAGGCAGCAGCACCAATCTTGCATCTCGCCCCTTTCCACATGGATTCCTCCATCACCCTTTCTGCTTCCGTCGTCTCTGCCTGTGTTGCCTGCAGAGCTGTCTAGGCTGGGCCTTCGGTGGTTTTCACAAGCCTTCTTTTTCCCCCCACCTCAGCCAACAATAAACTTCACATTTTCTTTACGAGAAGAGGCTCTTACCTCACCTGCCCTGAACCCTGAATGCCCTAGAGTTGCCTTCACACCAGTGCGATCTATTTGAATTGGGTGTTTGCAGCTGTTTGGGTGATTTGGATTATAAGACTTTACATATGATTTCATCAGGCCCTGAACTTTCCTGCTGGCTTTCTGCACTGGCTGTTAGAGCACCTGTCAGTAAACACTTGCAAGTTCTCCAAGTTTCCTGCTCCAAAATCTTCCCTTATCCTGAGCCTACCACTGTGGACATGGATGTTTGGCAGAGTATTTTCCCTTGGAGTACAGCTTGTCTTCAATCACCTTCCATGTAGTGCAGCACTTAATACAAGTCACGTAGCTCTCTTCCTTTTCAGCTGATACACATAGTAAGTTAAAATGCAATCTTATGCCAATTCTCTAAACAAGCTCCCAGCTAGCATTCTCTCCCTAATGTCCTCTACTCTCTGCTTGGGTACTTAAAATCTTCCATTACTCTGCTCTTTCTACATATTTTATTGTTTGTTCAAATCACCTTCCAGCCCAGTCTTTTTCTCCCATATAGAAAAGGAGAGATCCTTTTCCCATCTTCCCATTTACTGCACACTTATCTCATAAAGTATGTCGCTAAGCAGGTACTCGTGGTTGGCTCTTTCAAAGAAAACTGATGCATGTAAAATATTGTACAGGTAGCAGTGATTGCTGCAGTAAGGAAGGTCCCAGTTCTGCATAATTCCACTGGCTTCACAGGAGCAACTCTTCATACAAACCAGGGTAGATGGAAAATGTTTCCAGTGCATTAGAAGTTGTTATTTTCAGGTACTCTGAATAGGTTTGCAGAATGTTGTCCGTTGCGCTGAAATTGCCTATAATCAGCACCTACCCCACAGCGATTTTTCCCTTGTTTTGAATGTTTGAGCGGAATTAGGAGAGATGCTTTTGAATACAGTGAAGAAGAAAAAACCTTTTTTTTTTTTTTTTTTTAAGTCTTTCTGACCTTTATTTCTTGGCAGCTCTACAGCTGAATTGGCTGCAGTTTGAAAGATGCAATTTGGCAGGAAAATAGCCCTCATTGGGGAGTGGTGCAGGGCTTCGTATTGCAGGAACTTGGGTTTGATTTGCCCATGCTACAAGTGTTCAAAAATTGCAATCTGACCGTATGCAGTGGAGGGTTTTTGCTAAGCTTATTAAAGGACATGGAGACCAGGGAACAGAATCTGCATGTCTGCCGAGCCAGAACAGAAGTGAGCTCTTGAGGGATGGGTAAGGAGACCCCAGCGTGGCAGAGTGGGATGCTCCACTCCTTCCACCCTCAGCACCACTGTCTGCAGAAGGTGGGGAGGGCTCCTTCGGGTGAGACTCAGCTGGAGATGGGCATGCAGCAAGAGCCACCCGCGACCTGCCTTTAAGTCCTGGAAAGCCTTTTCCCCACTCTTGTACCTATAGTTTGGTTTCACATGTTGAAGAGTCTGACGGCTGCACCCCAATGCATGTAAAACCATGCTTATCGCCATGCACGTGAACTATACCACTATTTCCAATGGCTTTTTTTCTGGTTAAGATCTTGCAGGATCAGATCCATGCTGCATAATGAAACCACACTTTTTCCTAGGCTGTTTCCAAGTCTGAACACTGGGAAAACTGAGTCCACAGCAATAAACAGGATCCATATTTCTGATCCATTTCAAGCCAGAAAAGAGATTTTTCACAAACTTCCTCAGCTATGAGGATTCTTCAAATCCTCTTCACTCCTTTTAAATATTAAATCATTCTCATGCAGACACCAGGCATAGCCCATTTCAAAAAGCAGTGCATAGAACTGCAGGAGTATTGGCAAATCGTATTCACATGCACATTCTTTGGAGTAGTTGTGGGACAAAAATGAGGATTTTTTTAAGCTTTGTGGGTGCACTGACTGAATTAGTGGAACACAATATTTGACTAAAATAAAAATATCTTTGGACCCGGCAACTGGAGATCAGTTTGCAACAGTGATTTCTGATAGACTGTTGTACTGCATGAGCAAATTCAGTGCTTAGGGAAGAAGGATCAAGACACAGGATGAATGAGAGATGTAGTTCATAATAACTAAACATTGAAAAACACAGTCCTTCTGAAACAGGCCATCCCAGACTGATCTGCTATGGCACTGTTCTCTTTGTTACTAAGCTGTGTTTTCCTAACAGAAGTAATTTTATTTTTTTATTCAGACCCAGTTTCAAGAACCCGGATTCATGCTGGTTTGTAGCTTACTTTGAAAATATCCCTGCTGAAACCAAAGTGGAGGGATAAACTAACTAGTATACACGTAAATATATACACAGAGAGAGGGAGAGAGCTGATGGAGCTGCTTGCCTTACAAACACTTTCCACTTTGGTTAGCCAGGGAGATGAGGATGAGATGTTACACACAGTTTATCTGATCCGTACCCTATCTATGGCCTTTGTCATTCATGTCCGTTCTAGTGAGATGGGCAATTCATACTTTTTTTTCATTCCACTTTGAGAATACTTTCCTCATTATTTGCAGCATGAGAGTACATAAAGCATGAAAAGTGAGGCAGCGGTATTTCTGCCCTGCACTGCAGTAGAAAACCCATTAATTGCATTTTTGGCAATGAAGCACAATGAAGTACATGCATATAGGACTTAAAGCTCTTTAAATATGCAGGAAATGTTCCCCTAATGAACAGCCTTCACTACTTGGGAGCTGCTCGGTGAAGTGCCAGTGACACAGGAGTGACTTCACCGGACTCGGTGTAATTGGGATGGGTGATCCTGCTTCGGGCAAAGGTGGCAGCCGCTGGCCACGGCCTCTGAAAGCTGGGGCTGCTTTTTTAATCCGGTTGTCAGGAAATCCTGTACCTCCAGGAGTACTGCAGATAGTGGAAAGGAGGATAATATTATGCAGCTCGATGTAAGTTATAACTCAGTGAAAAAGCTACATCAGGGACACTTGAGATTACACAGATGGTCATTCAGCCCCTTATGTTAATGCTCTGTGATATGGGCTTTTCTGTGTGGCTGCACGCTGTTTCTCCCACGATAGAGTAAATCATATCGGGTTTTCTCTTCGTTTGCAGGCTGCTCTCCCATGACAGTGGACACAGAGAGACAAAGGTGCGGTATGATTTCCTGCATCTCCATGTATATCCGCTAATTTGGATCTAACATTATCTTTTATTACCTGTCCTCAGTTCTTCTCAAGGCACAGATAAAGTGCTACAGGCTGGGTTTTGGGGTGAAAGCAGGTAAGCGGTGCTCACAGCAAGACACGTGGCTGTGCAGGGCGATAGGAGCTTCCCCTGGCCATGCTCTGGTGCTTTGGGATCCAAACATATTACAGCTGAAGGTGGGTTTAGGAATGAAACAGCAACAAGCAGGACCAGCTAATCCTGGTCATTTTAAATTCAGAAATGGCTGCTGATCTAGAGGAACTGGAAAGAAGAGCCCTTAAGAGAGAGAATTTATATTCTGAGCTTTTACTTCTCACTCACAGCTGTCTGAAAAACATCACTCCCCCACCCAGCTAGTCAATGAGGAGAAGAGCATGAGGAGAAGGAACAGCTCAGATCTGGATGGGCTGTTTGTCAGGTATGAATTCTCTCATCCAGCCACTCTCACTTCTATTCAGCACATGTAATGAATGTCTGAAAAATCTGGAAATTTATGTTCAGATCAATGGGAGCTGATTAATTACCTAAGATGTATTCAGATAACAGACTTGAGAGGAAAAGCAAAGGCAGTGCTTTCAAAAATGCTCAATGAAGTAAACCAAGTACATTGAGAATATGTTTAAAGGATAAGTGCAAAGACGACCCAGGCAAGCAGGGTATCAAAGAAAGAAGACATCCAAAAGCCAGTCTTACAATCAACAACATAGACATGAAGGAGAAAAGAAATCTCTAAAGCTATTAAAAATCTGGAAGCCTATTAAAAATGGATGAAAAAAGGTACAAGGAAATCAAATCAAGAGACATGGAGTGGCACTTACAAAAGAAACCTTTAACAGAATGGAAAAATTACTCTGTGATCCAAGTGAATTTAAATAGTGGCTCCAGTGATGATGGAGAACGGCACTTTCTCATTTCACAGACCCGCTCCTAAAAGATTAAATGCCGATGTGCCTTCAGTCCATGGGAATACACTGGGGGCTTTATCCTGTGTGTCCCCACCGCAGCTGATCAATGACGCAACTGCTACTTAAAAATTGAGGCTCTGCTCTGCCTCCTGCTTCAGCAACAGGATCCCAATCCTGCTCATGTCTTGGTTATGTAGTTTGAACTGGGAAGACCACCATGAAAGCCAGCAAGGGTAAGGTTAGTGCAAGTGAAAGCTGAATCTGTCTCTCAACTCCTTCCTGCACTAGCGTCCCTCTCAACACCCTGATCTGCCAAGGGCCCTGCAGGCATGTTGTGCCCAGCCTGCGATGCTTGCCGCAGCTCGGCACTGTCTGGGTTTTAAATTCTTTGTCCGTGGAGCTGACACTGAGCAATGGAAGGGGGAGAAAGCCGAGATAATATTGGCACACAAGAGAAAGTTGATATTTGTATGTCCAGCCTCAAAGTGCAGTCCTGCAAAGGACTAACATTTTTTCCAAGAGGTGATGGGAAGTCCCTTCTGCCCCGGCATCAGCTGCCTTCTAGCAACACACCAGACTCAAGCACCAATGCCTTGGATGAAAGCAGGTGCTTGTGGGTGTTAGAAAGGCCTTGCTCAGTTTTGTCCCTTCCAGGTGAATATCACCCAGATCTGGCTTCCAGTCCCTCAAGCCCTATCTCTCCGGGGTGAAAATCTACTGGCAGCTCTACTTTCTTACTTTCAGCTTTATTTTGTCTGCAGAAGCATCAACACTAACACCCAAAACATGACTCCAATGGCAAAGGAATTAAAAAATAACCCCCAAACCAGAAGAATTTAATAACAGAATCATGGGGCCTTTTATGTGGAAGGTTGAACATGCAGAGATATCGGAGGCCTTTTGGTGGTGACCATCATTGCTGCACCTCCAGGAGAAGCAACCAGGCAAGTCTGGCTGTGCTGCAGGAGCTGTGACCCACATCTTTCACCTCATGCCCAGCCACTTGTTTCACATCCCCCTCCCTAGCTGTAAGGCCAGAGGATGGGAAAGACCTCCAGCATCCACACCATATGGCTCACCAGGAATGTCTCCAACTCTTCTTCAAGCCTAGGTTTAGTTTCCTCCTTCCTCTAATTTTCAGGAACCTGTTCCAGATCATTACAACTCTTCCATTAAAAATCTTCCTAAATGCTTTCATGGCCAGCGTGTTGCATTTGTTCTTGTTCCAAGATAGGCCTTTAGCTTAAATAGCTTTCTTCCTCCTTTATGTTTCTTCCCCCTTCCCTCCTCGCAGCCATGTCTCCCTTGGCCATCGCTTTTTCCTATTACACCAGCCAAGCCCTTCCTCTCCCCGGGCAGACGAGCTCTCAACCCGCACGCCCCCTTCTGCAGCCTTTCTGTGCACCTTCCCATTTGCTGTCCTTCAACAGGGCTGGCGAGAGATGTGCAGTGGTCCTGGACGCGGTCACACCTGGGTAGGGACGCAGTACTCCTATTCACCCATTCCTAGCAGGAAAACCTTGCCTGGGATAAGCACATTTGCCTTTTTCAGGGCTGCATCACACTGGCGGGCTTACCATCCCCCTGTGACAGATGAGTGGAAACAACTTTCTCTCCTGTTCTGTCATTTCCAAGTGATGAGGCCCAAGCTTCAAGCAGAAATTCGTGTTATTAATCCCAGCGTGCACAGCTCTGCACTTTGTACTATTACATTTCATTCTGTTTCTATTACTTCCCTCGTCAGGATCATCCGAGTGTTTTATTTGTTATATTTGATCCGATTTTCCATTTACCTTCAGGTCTTTAATTATTCTTTCCTCGCAAATTTATTCTAAGCAATGCATACTGTCAAAGTCTCTAGTTGCCTGGATCCTTTATTTCTCTTTTTTAAACAGGAGAACTGGGCTTGCCATTTTCTCCTACTCGATTCATGTATTAAAAATCCTTAAGAGTGGGCTCGTGATTTCATGTGCCAGTTCTTTTAGGAGTCTGGTCTGGATTATTTGTTCCCCCTGGCTTCAGTGCATTAAAGCCCTTGCAGTTTTGCCTTCACCTGGGATGCCAAAATTTCCATTTTTATAAATCTTGTGCCCATTAGCTATCATCCCTGTGCCCTTGTGTCCTGAAGCACCATCTTTATTGAAAACTGAAGTACTCATTTAGGGTTTTTTTGCTGTAACTACATTTATTTTTTATTTCAGCTGTCTTACTTTCTTTTTCGTCTGTGTGACCTACGATTTTTTACTTAAAAAAAAAATATTTGTAAGTTGTAACTCAGCTTGAGTTTTGGCAAGTCTTGTTTTAGTCTTGCAGTTTCTGCACTCTGAGGGAGTTTGTTGATCTCTTCTTCTGTCCCTTCCAGGCTCTCTGCTTTCCTGCAATCTCTCTTCCAGGACACCAGCTGTATATTTACTCCCTTTGCCTGGAATGTGCCTTCCCGACCGGTTTTGTACTTTTGACTTCCCAAGGTCTCCCCTGCACTCAGGCCCTAGTGCTCTCCTGTAGAGATCACGAGTAGAACTGACTGTATTTTTTTGCTGTTTCTCAAAGTCTGCCTTTCCCAAATAAAGATGAAGTTTAGTTCATCCTCCTGTTTAAACTGAACCAACCTATGATCACCCCATCCCAGTTCTTCTCTACATCCAGCTCTTCTACAGTGTCCTCGCTGGTTTACCAAAGCTGCCTGTGAAACAGCTTCCCCTGCAGATCTCCCCACCCCCCAGAGCTTGGCTGCAGCCTGGGGAGCTGTAGCTTCAGCCGAGGAGTCAGGGGTCTTAACAGGCTGGAGCTTGCAGCTTGGCCAGCATCAGGAACATCTGCCATAAGGTTGATGGGACAATCCAGATTGATGGTCAGCTCATGGTCCCACCTGAGCACCACGCATGGCCAGGACAGGAGGTGGGAATCCAAGCTCCAGAAAGCAGTGTTCATGGTGTCTGCAGGTCACCCTGTCCCCTCTCCCTCTGGGAATACTCTGAACATTGCTACTTTTGACATCACTGGCTAGTTTAAGAAAAGCTAGCCAGATTATCTTCTTCTGTTCTTATTTTGTAACAGTAAGAACAACCTCATTCTTCCACTACAGCAAAGTCTTGTGGCAACAATAAAACAAAAGAGGAAACAAG
>VZTL01022440.1:0-14207 GCA_013400535.1 Scopus umbretta
AAAAACCCTGCCACATACAGGGTTTATCTTGTGGCAAGGAGCAGAGAAACTTTTTCAGTGGGTGGGGAGAGCAGGGAAGCTTAGACATTTGCCATTCATTAAAACTGCTCTTCCTAGTGCTGACGAGGAGACTATAGCTCATGCTCAGTGTGTTTTTCTAAAAGAAACGCAAGTACCTTTATACTTAGCTGCAAATTGCTAGTGATTTACTTTGCTAGCTCAGTGATAAAATACATCCTATTCAAGGTATAGAACTGAGAAGTGTCTTCTAGCTTTATGTTACTTCTTTGTGACTTTTCAGAAATATTGTTCCTACTCTAGCATTGTTTTTTACAGCCAAGTACCTTTGTATTTAAGAACGGAAAGCTTCAGAACAACTTAGTTTTAACTCACAATAGTTAAAAGTACAGGCACAGAGGAGCGGGGCAAAATGTCCTTTTCCATGGTGAAAAGGAAAATGTTAACTTCTTTGGTTACTTCTTCCAAACAAATCCGTGGGAAGTAGAAATGCACTTGGAATGAATGTTGGCAAACTGTATGCTTATGGGTTAAAGATGCAAACGCTTTAATGGAGTGCAAGAAAACTTGCAGGTCAAAAAGCAAAGGATTCCCTTCCCCCCTGCTCTGCTTGAATATTTCTTCCAGGGATTTGAGAACTGCAGGATGACGTGGAAGGGGGTAATAAAACCCTGCCAGGCTCCGGGTGTTCCACAGCCTGGCCTCGCTCACAGCAGCCCTAGACAAAATTAAAAGTCCCAGGGAGTGAGTGAGTCATCTGGCCTCCCAGCTTCCCCCCTTTCAGAGGGGGCAGGCAAAAGAGGCTGAAGAGTTCCCTTGTAAACGTCCCGATCTTGCAAGCTTTAGTCAAATCCTAATACTAATTTCTTTTATCTTACGGAGGAACTGCAACAAAACAAACAACTCGGATCCTGAGATCTAGCAATTCTCGGTCTCGGTCTGTCAGGCTGTTCCACTACCAAACGTTTTCTGTGGAAAGAAAAAAAAAAAAAAAAAGAAAAAAAGTCTTTGCTTTTTTTCCGGACTCCTCACTTTTCCCCCCCTCTTCTTTTTTTTGTGCTGCGTGGCTCTTAATTTGGAACTGTTGACTTGCCTCTTGTCCTGACTGTCACTAGGGACATACAGCATGCATACCGTATAATTGGGAAGTGGTTCAGGAAGCTGCCACGTCTGTAGGGCTGCAGCACACAAAAGTAGGCGGAGGTAACAGGAATACCTTCTACTTGACAAACTTGGAAATTCTGGTGCCACATCAGCAGGAGTGTATCCCAGCACAGCGCTCTTCAGTCACTGCAGAAGTGAAACATGCACCATAGAATTCAAGGCACAAAGCTCTTCCCAAATTCCTGCTAATTTCTGCCCTTCTGTTCCTCACATCTCAGTCAGACTTGATAGGTGGTATTACACACTTCAAAGCTCACTGTTGAAAACGAAGTACCTAATTCCATTTAGGAAACTAAGAACTTACTATCTCTATATCCAAAAGCCTTACAACCCACTCTGCGAATTAGAGAAGAACTGAGGCACAGAGAGACCAAGGGTATATCTACACCACGTAGTACAACTCCACCTACAAACACCTGAGCTAACTCAGGAGTCAAAGCCTAACAGACACAGCCACCCAATGTTGCTCCTACCCTAATGGGGAGCCTCAGGTTCCCATGGCTTCTGGTACTACAATTAATTCAGGTATGTCTGGATGACGTTTCAACTCCCACGTAGACTTAAATGTCATTCTTAGCTAGCTTTGGTACCGCTACGCTCACATCCTGAATACCCACCATATATGGAAACTCAAGCTTTTTTTTATCTAGAGGTTTGGAGAGGGACTTTGAGCCACCTGTATGAGATACCTTACCTGGGTTTGGGGCCATTGGGTAGGTTTTTAATGGAGTGTGGCTAAAACCCTTAATTTATAAACACTTTTGTGTATTTGCAATTCTATGAACCATGAAAAGCTGTTCCAGGAGCAATTCATCACTACATTAGCACCCTGTGTTTTGGCACGTAGTTTGGCCAAATGCTAACCATTAGGACTGATATTAGGACAGCCATGTGCCTGCTTCAGAAACCTTTCTGGAAGAGTTTAATTAATGTTGTTCAATTGTTCCTTAGAGCCCAGCATGCCAGTTCTGAGCTCCCATACAGCAGTGCTCTCAGAAAATAAAAGAGTGGGTGTTCACTCAACCATGTTTCTATCACAGATGTGATGTGATGGGCCTGAGGACAGAAGAACCTGCTGAAGAGCCTGCTATAAAAGCCATCCTCCAAAGTACAAGAGCTGCCATCATATGCTGATTATTAAGAATTATTAAGATACATACTTGATCTGAGATGTCAAAATATGCAGAAAAGTACAGGGACAGGCAGAGACTTGAACGTGATCATAAAAAGCTTATGTTTGGGAGCAATCAGGTGATCATAAAAAGCTTATGTTTGGGAGCAATCAGGAGAGACAAACACCAGAATTCAGAGAAGAATGAAAGGGATAAGCGAGTTTTTCCCAGAAGTAATGTTTTATGTAGACAGAAGCAAGCTGATATGGCATTTAAATATGAACATTAAAGTAACCAAGTGATATTTTTCAAGCATTTTTTAAAAGTTCAAAGAAATCATGAAAATAACCATACATATGAGTGTTGGATCATCTAGAAAATAAATGCAATTATTCGCTTTTGTCAGCTGATGATTGATGCTCAGTCATCTCTTTTGCCTGTCCTCAGTGCCCTATTGAATCACCTGAACATAAGCTCCTGGTGCGGGGAACAGAGGCAATATCCCACTTTCAAGAATGGAGAGAACTGAATAGTTTACACATTATTTAATATAAAAGTTCAGTGATTGTGTGAAATCTGAAATGAAATGTGTGCACAAGGCCCTCTGATGTCTAATCACTCTGTACAGATATCCTTGTGTATGTGCTGAACACTGATGTGAACTTAACACTTGCACCTCTAATGTCTACTTTATGGTAAACATCAAAGTGGCACGAAGTGGCTGAAGAGTCATGGCAGGATAGCGGCTGTTTGCCATCCAACTCTGTTACATTAATACCCCCTACTCTGAAAGAGAACTGCAGGACTTAGATGCCAGGCTGGAGGAAGTATTTATTTTTCTGAAACAACATTTGGCTCTTTAATGAACTCCACAGGTGGCTATGTTGGTGGTTTCTAGTCTCTTATGTGGTTAGAGTTCTGTGTGGATAGCTTAAAAAGCCCATCATGTCAATGACTGGTTCATTCAGCCTGAACTATTTTCATTGGACTTAGTGATACTGTGGGATCTGTATAACCTCACTAGAGCCTCTCCTGGAGTAGGTGCTTAAAAGCATCTACATTTCAGACCGGAAAAAGGGATGGTATGTTTGTGTGCATAAAGGTTAGCACAGGCAAGCTACCATCTGACCAGTCTTTCTGAAACAGTTTATCCAATTTATAATATTTTTGTCCTTAATAAGGAGATAAATTATATTATACACCTAAACTAAAATAATATTTAAGGCTACAGAGCCAAGCACCCAAATACAAAAAAAATTTGAAGAATTAAACTGTGGGGAAACTGTTCAGTCGAACACTGGTAAAGCATATACCTTATGCTTTCCTTACCAGAAATATTTTGGATACTTAACACAGCTCTCAGATTGTTTTAGACTTGCTGTAATTTCTGTAGAAAACTGAAATTGTGACTTACTAATGCAATATTGCCTCAGACCATTTTTAGTGCTCCCCTCATAATAGCCCATTGTTAGCAATGCATTTGTTCACACTTCCAATTTTCCCCACTGGAGACTTAAAAATGTCTGGATGCACAAAAATCCTAGCTTCTTACTGCTTTCCAGCTTTTTACCTACTCAGTGAGGAAGATAAAAGGCATTAATAACTACACCAAGACAGCAGAGATCGAAGAACCAGGCTTTTGATCCATCTCTGGATCAATTTGGGCCACTCAAATTGGTCCAAAAGTTCAGAGGCAGCTACTGAGAGACTTCATGCAGATGGAGAATCCCTGTGAAGTGTAAGTTATGGAGCTGGTTCAAACCTATGCCAGATCCTGGCCTCCTAGGAAGAACCTTAACTTGCAGTTCAGTTGCTTAAAAAAAAAAAAAAAAGGCAGCAAGAAGAAGAAAAAACAAGCAGCTTCATGAGCAGCAAAAGAAATAAAGCTTGGTTTCCTCTGCCTCTGCTAAATTACCTGGTGTTCAATAACACAAGTGTGCTTTCAGTGTTGCTTTCACAGAGAAAGGTGTAGAAGATCTAATTCAGGTCTCTGTTTTGTACTCAGCATCCCGTTTTCATGAAACTTCCAAAAGTAGTATTTCCAAGGCCTCTAACCCTCTCTCAGGTGTGGTTAAAAATGATCAGAAAGTTAAAATATTGTTAGGATGGGAACAGAAAGACACTACAATTGCTTAAGCTTTATTAGTTTAAGAAATTGGATCAAAGGATTAAAGTGTCAAAAAGGCACTCTGTACCACATCTACCTTTTAGGTGCCCTGACATGTTAGTGTAGGGAGAAATTTTTACCCAAGCAGAAAAGTCTTTTGCTCTCCCTTCTGCTGATGCTTAGGGAAGTTACTCTCTAGCCCCATAAAGTGTTAATAGATGGAGGTCAAACAGGAAAAGGTGATATTCACCTATATTCAGGGTAAAAAAACTGTCTTCAGTAAGGACCAGGATTTCAACCCAGAAGTCTTACCATGGGCATGTAATAGAGTCACTGGAGTCCTCAAACTCCTCAACTGAACAGAGATCAAAATGCCAGGTTATCTCTGAAGTGATCTTTCAAAGACAAGGTTAAAATGTATCATGAGTTTCACAGAAATTGTTCATACCCTGAAGAGACTTGTGAGGGACAGTGGAGTGAACTCTGTTACCTTGAGTCCTGAATGAGAGCACTGACTAATTCTCTGTATGATGTTTAAATTCCTTTAGTCATAGTTTGCCACCAAATCCAGGGTTTGACTTTTAGCTGTCGTGCTTAACTTTACATCACCTGAGGAACCAGCTGCTATTAGCAGAGAGCAAACCCAACCGATGTATTTAGTTAACTTGGTCCTGCAAAGGCATACTGTTTTTTTAACTACTATGGAAGATATTTATCCACTCATACTTAAGACATAGTGTGTTTCCAACAGACAAGGACAACTGATACGTTTCCCCGTCAGTTGTTTCTTTCCACTTCCATACAAAATAATTTCCAATTTCCAACTTCAGCAGAACTTCTACTCAGCCAGTATACTAACTTATCTGCATATTTTGAATTTATTGTGCAATTTATATGTAGATTACCTGCCTGCATCAATGAGATTTAAAGCTATATGTTCCATTAAGCATAAGAATTACTAGTGCATTAAAATAGCTTCTGATGTTCTGAAGAATGTATCTTGCAGCATGACACACCACAGAAATGCAGTGATGTTCTGTTCCTGTAATGAATAAAAAAGTAATGGAAATTAGGATGATGCAGGTTTAACCTATGATAAGGGGTGCATTCATATACACTTTTTGACTGTTATATGAAATCCTGAAAGTTCCTGAGGTGTAAGGATTTTGTTTCTGTCTCTTTGGGCCCAAATTATCTTCCTTATTCACTGGGGCAGTGCTGTACCCAGACTTTTGAATACTCAATGCTGAATCAGATAGAGTAGACTCAATACATGTCCCAATACCAGCTGAAGGCAATGACTGCCCATCTCTGCAGTCCCATCCTCTGAGACTGGGATTCCTTCTGCTGGGGAGAGACATGTGGAAGAAGTATGTGCAGTCTCTGAGTCTGAAAATGATGAAGAAAAGCTTCAGACCTGGAATGGGTTGAGCTGGTGGAACTAAGTAGGATTGTCAGCCTCTGGATGCAGTGAGTGACGTGTTATATTGTAGGATGTTTCTGCACAACTGTGAATCCTCCCTGTCCTTTTCTTCCCCAGTCCAATGGGTCTGCAAACCCATCTGCATTTGTATATAGCAAGTGGCTCTCTAATGTTGTGGTAGGGAAAGAAAATAAAGGATGGACATCTGGTTTCTGAATCATGGATCTGATTAACAACTGTCCAGTTGAATGACCTTCTAAGAATAAACCATGAACATGGAAACCATCTCTTCTGGAAAATGAGTTTCCTTCTGAGAGGAAATGTGTGCAAACACGTTGCACAGTAAGTGTTGATAAAATTTATTTTTTAGTTTTCTTGACAAATGTAAAATGCAATTGTCTACATTTCCATTAATTCTAATTAATATGCACCAGGTGCTGTATAGGCTTCCTAAGTAGCCTTCATTGTCTGGATTTTCCTTACACTTTAATTCCTGACTGTGTGACTTTAATACAGTTCCTTAGCCTAATTTTTGCAGTATGTTTTATATATTACTAAATGCTCTAATTAAAGGTTCTACACCATATACACAGGATTTTCATGCCTTTGTTTCTATTGTAGACCAGACATGGTCCAAACAAAATTATTCTACTGGCTTTCTGACAAAATAAAACCATTTGTCTTTAAAAAAAGAAGACATTTTCAGCTCAACAATAAAGATGAATTCACACATAAAATTTCTCTGTCTTTTCATCTGTTTATTTCACCTGCTTCCAAGTGTCCATAACGTAAATTTCTGCAAGATATTATTTCTGTAACAATAGGAAAATGTCAGGAAATCAGATTTCACATTATGCAAATATCCAATTTTTAGCTTGATTAAGTTGGAAGCTGAACTAATGGCTTAACAATATAACAGGTTTCCTAATTCCTTTACAGCTGTAAAGCACTGTAAAGCACAGCTGCAGTCTACAAACACAACATAAATATTTTACTCAATCACATTGAAAATTTTTATCACAGGTCCTTGTAACAGGAGTCCTAGATAGGACTGTGTTTAATAAATGATGACAGTACTGCAGATATTTCACAATTACATGCCTAAATTCCTAGGTACTTTGGTTAATTGGGGGATGCATGTTGGGATGAAATGCACAGAGGAGGAATGCAGCTATGGGTCCTACTTGATACAGTGAATATCACCCGGCCTAACAAGGGTTTGGCAGCAGTCATGATCCTACAGCATGCCTCCAGCAGCAGGTAGTCTGATTCCAGCCTCCTCCTTTGAAGACCCATTTTTACTGTAAGGCACCTATGACCATTCCAAGGAAACCAGTGGACTTAAAAATCCAACCCCTTAGAGCTACCAATGAGTTACTTCATCAGTTCCAAGAGGTCAGCTACTGAATACCATAGTTAATTTGGAGGAGAAAGTGCTGGATCTCTGTTCTGATAAAAGTTCAGAATGTCTGGAGATTCAAGGATGGACAAAGTGTCACGCATCCTACCCTAAATGGCTATAGATTGGGTTTGGTAATGTGTGATACAGTTCTAATACAATTCATGTTCCTTTTTGGATAAAGGTTTGAACAGTGGGTTTATCACCTGGTGACTTCAGTAAATGAATTCTAATAAAAAAAACCCTCACAAAGTCTCCTGTGAGATCCATAGGGTTTAATTTCTCTGCCCCATGCCAGACCTGTGCTGCATTCTGCCTGCAGAAGGGGAGGGCATTTTCCAAACAAAGGGCTGGAGTCAAGTGTAAAAGTCTTCTAGATCTGAAATACCATTTCAATAAGCATCCACCTTTTGGAATTGTGCACCTGAGAAAAGCCTTGGACAGCTTCAGCTTCCATGCTTGCCATCTGAGCTAAACACAGCTGTCTTTTATGGAATCCGCTCTATTGCAACCTCTTCATGCAAAGAAAGACACATAGGCAGATTTCAGCAAAAATTCACAGTAGGCCAGCCCCTGAAAGCTCTTAGCATGTCTGAATAAAAACCATCAGCATAGGCCTGCCTTTTTAAGTGTAAAATCTGCTTTGGTGCCTATTAATCCAGACCTGTCTGGCCCAATTCCTGTCCATAGCGTCAAGAGCCTGGTTGTCCTCTCAGCACCTCCTCCTCTGGGCACAGTCCCAGTCGGCCAAGGGGAGAGGTCCCTGCACGCTTCTTGCAGTGCTGGTGCCAGGGTCATTACTGAAGCAGGAGCTGCAGGGCTGGGACTCACTGATTTTCATGCTTGCCAAAAAAGCAAGCCCTAGACAGGAGACAAAATTTGCTCAGAGTCCTTGGATGGTGGCAGAGTGGTCGCACTTGCTCTGCTTTCCTGCAGATGCAGTTTGTCTAAGGAGGCCTGAACTTGGCTACCACTGATACCATAGTTCACTCTTAAGTTGCCAGGCTAAAATGTTTTCTTATGGTTTCTAGCTTGGTCTTTTTCCCTCTAGTGCAAACTAGTAATAACAACAATAAAAGCAGCTTAAATATTTTTCTTTCTCTCCCTCTAAGGTAGAGAAGATAATAGCAGCATGAGGACTTGCAAAAGAGAATGAAATCTTTTTGTTTTAAAGAAAAATACTTTGAGAAAGCAAGCTAAACTAAAGCAGGCTGCAACATGGTCATTCTTTCCATAGGGTTTTGTTTATACATTGATGTATGTCTCTCAGGCTGTGGCATTCAGTTGGCTACAATTTCTAGGTTAATGAGAAAGGCCTTGCACAAATTCCAGCTTTAACATGTGACTGCTGTTTTTATGGCTATGGAATGGAGGTGAGGGGGGTCCCACACTTATATTTACTTTTCTCAGCTGGAGGCTGTTCAATGCCATTAATTCATAAGGTGAAGCCACTTGTGACTCAGAGCCAAGTGTACTGTGAAGCATCAAGAATTTTTTTTCTGTATGGATGGAGATTTGCCTGGAGTGAGCCCTCACCAATGCAGAAGATTCTTCATGCCAGAGTCTTTAGTTTTGCTCTGAAGGTGGAGTGTGTTGGAGGTTGCCAAGGGCTCAGTCAATACAGCTATACGTAGCTGTCAGCATTGAATTGCACTGCGTGAGGGCTTGTCACTTCGATTCTAGTGGCACATGATTAACAACTTTCCATGCACACTTCTTGTCATCCAGACATGCTGATCTCTTCAGTGATCAGCTGCAGGTTGGTAAGGAAAATTAACTTACTCAAACACCATTTTCTTTAACTTATTTTTCATGTCAGTTTTAGAACAACTGATGACCAGCCAGAATGCATGCCAAGAAAAGAAATTGGTAAGCATTTTCACTGTCAAAAAAAAAAAAAAAATACTGCTTGCATTTCTGATTTTTTCCAATTATTTCAAAATAGTCTAGTAATTAGCAGGATGATAAATAGGTGTAACAACATTCTTCTAAAGTGCTTGGCTCTCATAGGACTTTCTGTGCTTCTCACTGAAGTAGGGTACTGAAGTTAACTACACAAAACACAGGGATCTGTGTAACGGGATGACACAGGTTCCATAATGAGTAGAAATACAGTGCCATTTAACTACTGAGAATACAGTTGCACAGTGCTGAATTTCACCAGAACACAAAGGTTTATTTCCAATCCAGGGTATCACAGAAGTCTTTAGAGTGTGTTTTCATCTCATTGGAGATGTGATACATCAGCAAATTAATTTTTCTTTCCCTAAATAAGTTATGAGCACTTCTTCTGTTTACAGAAACTTCCTCTCTCCTTTAGCCAACTAAAGTAAAATCTTTTGAGGTATCACAGTATGATAACTCTTCTGGGTTCAAGCCTAAAACCTCCCACAAACCTGCCACTCAGATTTCTTTTACTTTTTTTTTTCTTCCACATTCAAATATTTATTAGAAATATTTTAAAGCTTGTCTAGTAACAGTTTCCAGAAAAGTAGGAGTAGATGACTGCAACACAGCAGGCAGAGCCAGGTGCTGGTAACCGGGTCTGTCAAGAGTCAGAGACACATCATGCATGGAACAAGGTCCAGGGTCCTTCTGGAGAGTCCAGTCATAAGCAGCAGGAGACAGGCCAGAGACAAGGCAACATTGTGGGTCCAAAGTCCATGCAAGACACAAGCTACCTGCTGCACAAGGCTCAAGTCCATCCAGGAGGCAGGGCCAGAAACAAGGCTGGAGACAGTACACCTACAACATAACTCAGGGAAGCACTGATGGCCCCAAGAGGAGCTGAAATGGGATGCCTGGACCCATGGGTCATGGTGGACACCCTGAGGTGAAGTTGGTCACCAGTAAGGCCTATTGGTGGCCTCAGAGTCCTGACAAATCCCTTCTTTAGGGGGCGGTATCTTCTGAACTGGGGAGAATAGCATGGAGAATGCTATTATTACATACTTTTTCCATTTAAAAGTCATGTTCTAGACATCTCTGGGTGCATAACAGTATAGAGTGCTTCTCCTCAGTTTACCTGCAAAGGTCTATTGTCTGATATAACTTTCATCATTTTGATGAATTAGACACTCCTACTATTGAAGCACAGTAGGGCATTTTTGTTGGGAAGGTACTCAGTCTCTCTATCTTACTAGCTATTGCTTTGTACAGTCCAACAAAAATTGGGAACACAGAAATATCTCAGCCTTCCCACAACACATGCTCGACATGTCACCTCTGGTACATTCTTCAGGTGATTTTTGAAACTCAGAGGCATTCCCTTTTTCTTTTGCAGTAAACATGGAGAGATGAATGCTCTTTTCTGATGCAAAACCAGTCTGCAAACCGCCAATGATACTGTTACACTCCCACAAGCACAGGGAGCCAACACAACTTCTTCAAATTCCTATGATCCACACAGAGATGGGACATACGTGGCAGATGGGCCCTGTGCTGGTATCCTGCCCAGGAGGTGAATTTCAACTTAGAAGATCAGTTGGTAACTTCAGAGGCTGGAAATCTTGGTCGTAATCTTAGTCCATTTGAAATCCCCTGCAGAACTGTTCTGTAATGGTGAGGAGAAATGGAATAATGAACAAGTTGACAGATACGCTGCTCAAGATTTTAGTATTAAAGCTGCAAAAGCACTGTGGACTGTGAGGACTTACTCAGCGGGAAATGCACCCATGGAAATTCTTGCAGTGGGAAAGCTGGACGCTCTTTCTCCACCGTCATTTCAGACTATACAAACATCACAAGAAAAAAAAAAAAGAGGACCTCTGAGTCTTCCTAAAAATTCTTCTCACTCCTGCAATTCAAGGGGTAAATGCAACTGCATCCCTTCTTATTAAAGAAAGGTTCTGTCTTTTGAAAAAACACAGGAAATCTGATAGCACTTTAATAAACAGACTAAACAACTAATCAGGTCACAGAGCTAAGGTAAAACAACGTACAGTGATCTAGTCTTGATTTGTAAGTTCATCCATAAAGAAAAAAAAAATTAAAACGCATCCAAAGACAGCCGTTACTTTAGCTTTGGAATAACCTATTTTTTGCACAACTAATGCAACCCCAGCAATCTCTTTTCTCCTATTGTGTTTTTTGTTTGATGTTAAGACAAAGTTCCTGGGGTAGGAGGTTGGAAAAGAAAATACAGTCTCTTGCTACAAACTGTTAACAGACTCTTGCTTTGCTTTGCTCACTTTAAGTATTTTGCTTAGCTTGGCCCATTACTCTGTTTTTTCTGGAAACCTCTCATTTTTCTTTTGGTTTGCCTTCCAAAACCACACTGCACTGAAAAAGAATTTTTACTATGGCACGTCTCTACTTCAAGGAATGCTCACTTTATATGTTCCTATATACCTGCACCCTACATTTTCAGGACCGTATTTATACAAATAAAAATATTTATCCCACTGTGTTTTTATTTTTTGAAAAGCAAAGGACAGAAGTTTTAGCTAGTTAACGGGGGACGATCCAGCTGGCGTCTCCAATGGAAATGATTACCACAGAAACATTTGCAATCACTTAAGCTCGGGCTCCCATGATGCTTAGCAGAAAAGGCTGAAAACAATTCAAAATAAATGTAGTGCCATCTAAACAGGGAAGGCAGAAATGGAAAATAATTTGCAGCAAACAAAGGAGAAGCCTTTCTCACCATTCAGGGTCCATTAGCTACAAGATTTTAAAGTTATTTCAGCAACGCTGTTACAAATACATGAGAAATTAACACGTATGGAGCCTATATATATTCTGCAGCTCAGCTACAGTCATCCACATCTGTTTCTGGTTTAAGTTATACCTCGCTCTGGCATGGATTCAAAGAGCAGCAGTGGAAGTGCGTCTGGGTCTGGGACTTGACTGGAGCAAATGGATGCAGCTCCACTGAGAGAACCACAGCTACATCATCTAATAATGTGACGCTACATTTCTAGAGACATGTATTTCTAGTTTTCCTCCCTTTCACTCCCTCTGTGTCCAATCAACTCTTCTGCACAGGAAAAGTAGGGTCCATACTCTACACAGCCATAGGCTTCAGTCCTATAACTGTCCGTGAACTTCTTTGTAATGCCAAAAAAGAGAGGTTAAACATTATATTAAAAAATCAGCTCATGTTCCCATCAGATTGCTTTAATGTTTGCATTTAGGAGGATTGTTCATATATTTATAAGTACATAAGGTGAGGACACCATGTGATGTGTTTGTGTGTATGCGTGTTTTTGCACATACATACATGTGCATGGTATGTATGTGAGAAAAAACATTTCCTATAAAAAAAGCTGAATAAGCAGCAAATTCCCTAGTAAACAATTTACTGTACCAGAACAAACTACACTTTCCCAGTTAAGTAAGTAACTTCTCATGCTACAGCATGAATAAACTGAACAGTCAGGAAAATAATCTCTTAGGTTGCTTCAGCATTTTACCTCACAAGACTGAAGTGGTTTTGTAGCTTTTTACCCCCATTCCTTAGGTTTTGGTGGTGTATTGCCTCCACTTCACATAATTTTATTCAGAGTTAAACTACACATCTTTTTTTTAAAAACTTTTTTCGAGGGACCTAGGACTTTCTGTGAGAAGGATTTTTCAAACAGTAGGAATTTATTTTTAAGAAGGCCAACATAAGTATTCTTTTATAGCCTAAATATATAGCCTAACTTTTGCATATTTCCATGTTTTATATAGCCTGAAATATGAAAAACATAGCCTTCTACCTAACTTCTGTAATTTCTAGTAGCAAAAATGTTCTCAAATTTTCAAAACCTCTCAGTGCTTTGCAACAATTGTATTGAATTTATTCTCACAGTGTAGTAATAGGACAAGGACCTGCTGCTGTTTGCAATTAATCCTTGCGGAATTGAGGCACAAAGAAATGAAATGTGAGAACCACCAAAACTCTTAAAATTCAAACTTAAGCACTCATATCTTAGATACCCAGAAAAAAATTGCCCAGGTGAATAAGCACATGAGCATCCCTATGTTGCCAGGTTTTCTCCAAAGAAAAGTAATTTAGGAGCCAGAGGTACAGCTACTGGACTTCTTATACACTCAGCTAATGTAAAAGACTCAGTACCCACATTCTTGTAGGGTTTCACACAGATGCATACCTGTGCCTAAGTGCCAGATGAGCCCAAATTATAAGAGCTTACATTAAGATCACCTTGTCTCCACAACTCGAACTAGTATTAGCTCAGTTCAATGTGCAGCCTTCATAGTCTTCACTTAAAAATGCAGGAGTACAAAACTCAAGCTGTGATATGGGATCACCAGCCAAATCCAGGGTTCTGGTATCTGCTTCAGCAATTGCTCATATATTTTGCATGTAAGAATGACGAAATTATAATAAAGATGACTAAAGTGCTGTCATACAGGGAGCACCTTTGGCCTTGAAATCCGTTTCACACAGGCTCCTAATTAAAGCAGAATGAGAAATGCTTACTTTTAGAAGAGAGGCAAGCTCTGGGTCATATTTCTATGTCCTATGTTTCCTACTAGCTATCCGTAGTAACATCTATACTAGTAGATATAATGAGCAGCGTCTATTGTCTGGGCCTGTGGGCAAGAGGCACAACAGAGCTCATGCACATATGGCTAAGCTCTCTGCACCTAAACTGAAACTAAACCCTTCCTTTATTATTTGGGACAGACAATATGCAGTGAAGTAAAAGCACATTTCAACTCAGCCCAGTGGCAGCTGGGTCTTACACAGAAGACCTGTAGCTTCTGGGACAAGGTACAGCCAGCAATACAAATGAACTAAGTGAAAGTCACAGGAGCTGAGGAATTTGGGGCTGTATATCTAGTCAAGAAGTCTGTAGCAATCCAGGAATATGACCAACATCTCACTGGTTCTCTAACTATAGGACAGTCCTTCCTCTTATTATGTTTTTTACCTAAATGACTAATCAACACAGATTGGGGACTATTTAGAAAAATACAACAGGAATTGTTTCTGCTGGAGTTCTGCTAGCTTTTGCAGCTAATTTAGACAAATGT
>VZTL01022441.1:1356-19142 GCA_013400535.1 Scopus umbretta
TTTTTATTCCCCCCCACCCCTGTGAGCAGAAGGCTGGGATTCAGCATTTTCTGGGGAAATGGGAAACCAGGAAGGTTTTTGTGTATTTTAGCAGAATGTGCTTTTTCCACTGTGCCTAGCCTTACTCTCATTCGTGTATGCTGATGTTGAAGCTGTGGGGGTAAATCTGCAGAGGCAGATTTCTTCCACCGGCTCCCAAATTTCCTTAATTTTCTCTGTGTTTTCAGTGCTTCTCTGCATTGTGGCAGAGGCTGCTCCCTTTTTGTCTTTGCGTTCCTCGAGCAGCAACTGATGCTACCAGCATCTAAATCTCTCGGATCAATCTTGTGATACCGGAACAGATCTCCCTGCCCTATATATTTTCGCTGTCAGGCTGCAGACTGCTGTGTTTTATTTTATTCCATTGTACTCTCCCGATCTTGCATGTGTGTTTTAAACCTGCCCTTTCTCCCCTCTCCTTGTTTTTTTGGGAAGGTTCAGCAGTTGAAATTGCTCCTCCAACCCTGCGGAGTAGGTGGTTGCAAAGATCCCTCTGTTGCACGTTCCCTGAGCCGCTGCCCCGGGTGCGCGCTCTGCAAAAGATTACCGGCTTTTTCTGCCCCCGCCCCCCCGTAGCACTCTGCTCCTTGCACGATGGTACTCGCAGTCCATTTTATGTGCCGGAGAAATCCTGCCCAGCCATGGGAGATGCACCAAAAACAGCACTCAAAGTTTGGGGAGCTAAAATGTGGCTGAGGATCGCTTGCTATCGAGCTGGCATAAGAGAGAGGGATATGTGCTAGGCTGCCTGGTGCAGGATGATTCCCTTTGGGGTGCTCTGCTTTGCCCGGGTTGGTTTTAAACGTGCCAGATGACAGGGTTTCCCCAGGGAGAGCGCGGTGCAGCCTGGCCGGGCTCCCTGGGAGGGTGCTGCGCTGCTGCATGGGCTGCAGCTCCCTGCTCGTCCGGTACGGCCGCTGCGTGTGCCTCCTTAAGGTGTCCCTTGCAGCATGCAAGCGGTTGGGTATAGGCTTTTAAAAAATAGATATTGTAAGTCTGCTTCTATGGACACTCCAAACGCCTCCCGTGCGTCCCTCGCTGTCCCCGGAGAGGAGACAGAAGGAGCGCTTGCTGCCTGACGCTCTGCGACTTCAGTGTCTCAAAGTGCACCAGCACAAAGGAGGAATGAAAACCAAAAAATCTCCCGCAAAGCTGTACAGAGTGTGACGATATCTAAAAGCAAAGAGCCGTGCTCGTCTGCTGCGGCTCTCCCGAAGACTTCCCGAATTTGTGGATGCAGCGCAGCGTGCTGGAGCATCTGCTCCTGCGGTCTCTTTGCAGGTCGGGCTCTGATTAAGGCAAACGGAAGTTTTGCCGGCATCAGGGCGGCATGATTTGGCCATTAAACAACTAATTTGCCAGTGTCTTCCTCCAGCCCTGCAGGAAACTGTTTTCTTCTCAGGTTCCTCTGTTTTTGGAAAGGATTTGGGGTGCCTGCTGAGCTGAGTGCTCAGGTGAGAGAGGTGGTTGTGTTTTGGGGAAGAGGGTGGCTTGAAACTCAGTGGCCAGTTGTAATAATTTTATAGAAATGGGGTAGCACATCCAAGTGAAGACTCTTAGACTTTTTTTTTTTATTTCCCTTAGAATTGCCTGCCAGATGATGTGATTTTTCACTATTAATATGGAGAGGATGTTGAGTCTGATTTTCAGGACTACCTAGGCTTCACCTAAATGACAGTGAGTCCTCCCCAGCTAGGTACCCCTACCCCAGCACAGCCACTGGTTAGAGAAACCTGCAAATAATGCAAAACTAAGAGGCCCCAGTGTGAGAAACAAGGTAAAAAGGGTAGAGCAAAGGCAGTTTGAGCAAATATTGCCAACAGGAAAGTGCACTAAGCCAAGTGAAGGATTTGAAGGGTCTGAGGAAGGAGCAGAGTTGCTAAAGGCAAGGAGAATAAATCGTTAATCTGAGAAGTCTATTACACAGGGAATGCCCTGAGGAGAAGAGCAGAAACTCCATTTAATAGTGAAAAGGCCAAAACAGTGCTGCCAAGTCGGGTTCTGCTCTGCCCGGGGACTGGAGCCACGGCCCCTGCTTAGTTCCAAGATGCTGCTATTTTTGCAAGTTGCATCTGCTGGTTTTTGCAGAGGCTTGTTTAAACCTGCTGAAGCCAAAAGCAAAGGGAGCTTTTCTCATGTGAACCGTGGGTCAGGCTCTTGGGTTTTTTTGTTTTTCCCTTCTGTTTTATTCCTCTTAGTATTACAGGACCAGTGTCGCCAAGAGAGCGGGGTCTCACTACTTCTCGCTGCCTCATCTGTCGGATCGAGTGCGGGTCCCAAATTATTTTACTGCTGCTTTACAGGGCTTTGTCACACATCACTCGCTGTGGATTTTGGCTTGTAGAGGTTGTCATTGGGGGACAGTGGGAAAGAGCGTGGTTTGACTTCAGGAGCTGAGTTTTCAAGGCAAACCAGCTCTTCGGTCCCCAAATTGACCCATGAATGCAGTAACATCAGCAGCATTTTGCAGGAGGCAACACTCTCCCATGGTTATGCTCTGGGATGGGCGAGCCAGGTGGCCTCTTGTTTTTTGTCCAAACCCTAAAACAACAGAGCTGGAAAAACCACGGTTTGTTTGACATGCGTGTGTGATGTTTATAGTATAGCTGGATAGCTGAATAAAGTCATTTGAGGACTTGGGTGTACGTAGCAGATTTAGGGTAACACTGGCTAGTTCTTAAATCTGAACAGGAGATGGTCATAATCTGTTGCCTGTTGGGTTTTTTTTTCCCATAATAAGAACTGTCTTATCTATGCTTGTTCTGGGCTTGATTATACACTTGCCTTTATCCTAGCATCTAGTGACTATTTCCATATCCGATTGCTTGTTAGAAGCTAGGTATGAAATGTGTTTAGACAGACACTCCAGAGTGGTCCCTGGGGGCAGCATCGCTGCAGGTCTCTGGGAGCTTGTTCAACTTTTATTTTTATGATGGAGGCTGTCTTAATTCATGCAACATTCAGGGAACGGCTGGAAAACCCTTTGTTTGGAGCAAGAGCAGAAGCTGGGAAGAACTGGTGAGTGATGATCCTGCAGTTAAAGTGCAGCATGGAGAGGCTTGGGTTCAGCTCCTGGATCTGCAAGCAATTTTCTGAGGCAAGACCTTGACCTTAGCGCCGCTTTGTGTGCTGGCAGCTCACGTCTGAAAGGACAATAGCGATTTCAGAGGTTTCAAAGCATTTTAAAGTGTAACTATCATGGCTTTTATTGGGCTGGGCAGTGGCATTTTTATAAGCCAAGCTTAAGGTTTTAGAATAATGTGTATTGAATTTCCTTGGCGTGCTCCTGGCTGCAGGACTCCTGTATTTCATGTCCGTGGCAGGACTTGTGCTGTCGAAGGAGGACACTTGCAGGTGGCCAGAAGACCACTTAGAAGAACCAGGACTGTTGCAGATCTGCTGCTCGGTTACTCTCCAGTCCTATGGAAACCACAAAGCCAAAAGTCCATTTTCCTTCCAGCAACAGGACACCACAAACTGACGGTGGGATGCTGCATAGCCATCCCTTTCAAAGGCATCTCCACCAAAAAAAACCCCAAGAACGCCCCAAAAGTATCGGTAACCATCACTGAGCTCACCCCAAACGAGGGGAGGAGGAGGAGGAGGAGCCCGCCGCAGCCCCGAAACAGCTCAAACCTGTTGCTCCGCAGCAAGCTGTGAATGTTTAAAGACCCGGTATTACTTAGGATGCTGGCGGAGTGTCGGGGGGAGCGGGTTATTGTGCGGGGAACAGATGTGCCGTGCGCTGTTGCCGCGTGCCGGCTCTGTGCCGCTGCTCCCGGCACCAGGTGCAGCCATTGTTCCGGCTGGTCCCTATTCATCCGCCCTCGGCTGCCGCTCCGCGCCCGCTCCCTCATTGTTTCTCCAGGAAATTAGCATTAAAAACCCATCCGAAACCCCCATGTCCCTCAACTGCAGGTGACTGTTATTGGCCCCAGCTGCCACCCTTGTGCCTGATTACTTCCATATGGGGTTGTGGCAAGAAGTAGGATCCACTTATTGATTTTTTTTTTTTAAATATATTTTTTCCCCTTTTTTATTGCCCCCACCCCACACAGACACTTCAGCACTCGCAAGGAACAAAACCCTGAAATCTATTAAGCCCCCGATAGGCTCCAGTCGCTGTTACAACTGGGATGAACATTTTACAAGCAAAGCTAATTACACCCTCTCCCTGCTTTCTTCCTTTCTTCAGCCCCCACCCCATAAATGTAAAATAACCAGAGGGCAATTGGTAGTAAATTAAATCTTTGCAGTGTCCTGAGAGGAGGCTTTCCTGCTAGCAGGAAGAAGTCTGCTGGGCTTTAGATGTTTGGTTATTTGGGGTTTTATTTTGTTTTTTTGGTTTGGGGTTGTTTTTGTTACTAGAAAATGGGAAACTGGCATATTGCCGTGGCACACCTATTAAAGGGACACACAGATCCCAACCTGAGTCTGGATGGAAAAGGAGAAAATAATTGAACAAGTGGGTTGTTAATTTGTCAGTGTAGTCAACTGTTGAGAGGAGCCAAAGAGAAACTACATGCCAATTCAGGTTACAAAATTCTAGGACCAACGTGATTTTCTCCCAGTATGATTCATCTGCAGGGCAGCAGGTTCCATGAAATCCCAAATTGCCCGAAATCTCTTCTGGGTTTCCCGCTGGCAGAGTGGCACGGAGCAGCCTGGGTTTGCCTCGAGGCGAGACGTGCTGCAGTTAGTAACGGGGGGGGGGGCATCTCTTGCTGCCCTACCTAGGACTTGAAAATGAACCTGTTCTGCAGAGGCATGGAGCATCTCCAGCAGGGAGTACAGGTGGGTCGTGTCCTGTAACAAGGGGACCAGCCCACACAGCCACGACCTACTTTGTGCTAGGCAGGAATAGAGGAGAGTGGCAGCTCATCTCCGTGCTGGAGGCATCAGGCGTAGCTTTCCCCTGTGCTTGCGTCCAAACAACTTGGGTGACAAAACCCTGTCCCAGTCTGGAGGTCGGTCAGTTGGAGTATATACCTCTACAGAGAAACATTGGGTTTCCCTTATGACACACTGGGCCTCCCGAAAGGAGTTTGGTTTTGGTGCAGCGTTGCAGCTGATGAGGTTTGTGCTGGTGGCTCCCGACAGAGCAGCTTGCTGGGGGATGATGGTCCTCAGAGCATCACAACTGAGGTGTTGCATGCTGCTGCCTGGGCCGGAGCAGGCTGCTTGAAGACAAAAGCCCACCGAAGCCCTGTAAGCCTCAGCCGTTACAGCTTGTGAGGCTGTTTTGTAGGTAATTAGTAGGTTTTGTGTCTTTGCAGTCTTGGTGGTGCCTCAGCAGCCACTTCCATGGGATCTGCCTTGTTCCCTGCTGGTGACGCACAGGGCAGCCCTGAGCGGCTCGTGCTGAGACCTGGCAGGGTGCTCCAGCGTGACAGTGGTGCCACAGTCTCCTGTTGCTGTACAGATAGATGGATGCAAACCTCTGTCTAGAAAAGATCTTAGATGTTCTCCTCTCTCCTCAGATCAACTGGTTAATAACTGTGAATCGTCCAGATTGAAGCAAAAAAGAGGGAAATCAGTATAGACTACTTTTTTTTTTTTTTTTTAACTTCACTTTTTTTCAGGTTATGATGAGTCTTTAGAAAATAGCTCCTACCAGCCGAGGAACTGTTATTAGGATGCTTGGGATAGTCAAGTCTCTAGACTCGCTTTCTCCCCAAGTCGGAGAATGGAATTTCCATTCCCCCCTCCATGTCTTTCATGTTGAAGGTATGTTCAAAACAGACAATGACTTCTTATTCTGGTAACGCAGGCCCTTTGGGCAAAGAGTCCCTGCTGCTACTCTGGAAATAGAGGCTTCAGTGAGTCTTTGCTCAGATACAGAAACCTTCAGGAATGCCTGGGGCTTGGTTGGTTGACCTCAAGATTTGTAACCGCAGACTTATAGGTGGGGAATGGACTTGCCCTGAGACTTTGTGTCTCAGCGTTGGTTCTTTGGCATTTGTCAGGTTGACCTCCACCTGGAGGTCCATCTTTGCCTTGACAGGTGGGACCTGCCAATGCAGTTTGTGAGAAGGATTTAAAATAAAAATTCTCGTTGGCATCTGAGGAGATGGGTCTAACTGAAGTACTTGGGTTATTTACTTTATGTACCTCCTTCCTGATACAGACCCATCCTGGCTTGGCTACCCAGCCTGGACCACCCAGATCTTCCTGGGAAGCACCTGTGCAGATGCAGCACCGTAGGTTGTGCACATCTGGTAGTAGACTTCTGAAAAAGAAAAAAACAAAAACACCCAAACAAAAAACAACCCCCCAAAACAGCCCCTTAGAGGGGCTGTGCGGTGTGGGGAGAGCCACCAGCTAAATCGGGTCAGAAGGATGGATGAAGCTAGCAAGACAAGCTAATAGAGTATCTTGAGCGATTTTCCTCATACTTGTTTTAAACGCTTCAAAGTCAAATCTCAAACTTAGGGGGTTTCTTCTCCCTAATTAAATTAACAGGCCATATGGTGTTTACTGTGAGCGCCTGCAATATGGAAGGAGCTATCTCCTGGATCACTTTCTTTTTTCAAAAGAAGCTGCTTTACCTGATGTCGCTGTTCTGAAATGTTCTTTTCAGCAGCAGGCGCGAGGGGTTATTTCAGCCACCTCGCTGCTGTTGGTGTCACCTTCTGATCCTGGGGATGGGCTGTATCATAACCTTTTCTGTTTCTGCAGCCGCCTTTGTCTTCTCCTGGCTTTTGTAATGCCATTTTGCAGCTTAGTGGGAGTGCGTACAGGTTAGGGGTTTTTCATGCTTTTTCACATGCAGGTAATGATGCTTGGTTTTAGAGCTGAGGAGCACAGAAAAACAACCCAGGGTGGTGGGGTTTTGGGGGCGGTGGTGTTATTTTTAACAACTACTAATATTTTTTTTTGTTGTTGAGGGTAACATTACCATGTCAGGAATGTGTGAAACTGAAAGTTTTGTAGAGTTTTGTTCTTTATTAATGGGCTGTTTTTAAAAAAATGAAGTTACTTTGCATGTGCTGCTTTTATCGTTAAGTGAAATCTGGAGGAGGAAATGAAGACTTTGAGGAAGAAAACCATTGGTTTATTATCAGACCCTTGCATTTAGATGAACAGGAAAGTAGGGTAAGAATCTCTAAACCTGTAGGAGAAATGAAGGCATGAAAAGTCTCAGATTTTGCTGTCTGTTCTCAGCTGCTGTAGTTCATTTAGTAGGGTTTTTTGGTAACCATAATTCTTGTGCGTGAGTGGACTTTGCTGTGAGCTCATCCTGCATCTCTCCAGTGGTGTACATTAACCGTTCTCTGCAATCTTAACTTGTTGACACGTCTTTTCTGTAGGGACTTGGTGTTAAAAGAGGAGCTGGATGACCCTTCGTCTTCAGCCAGGATCACCTTGTTCTGGGGTATCTGAGCTCCCAGAAACAGATATATTTGCGTCCGCTGAAAACACCCTGCCACATTAGCATATTCCCTGTAACGTATGCACAAAGGGTGTTTCTTTGCAGAGAAGCCTCTCTAAAGATAGCATCGTGAAGTTCTGTGTTGTCAACCAGGGACACTTGATCTAAAAAACAACATTTGATACACAGACAAGGTTTGCAAGTGCCATCTGGATTCTGGGAGATGAGCTAGGTTGTCTCTGTTTTGCATACACTCGCCAGGAAAAAAAAAAAAAGCATGTGCGGGCAGATTAATTCTTCAGGATCACCTGAGCAGGACCGTTCAGTCCACACGAATGTGCTCGGTGACATGGGACACCAGTGTAATCCCACACCGCTGGGCAGCACGCGCTGGTGCACCTTCTTAGGGTGCTGGAAATAATTGTATAGTTTAGTGGTATATTTATTGAAATCCAGGTGGAATCAATTGAAATTCCCTGGGGCCAGTAATATTTTAGTCTACCATCAAGCATACTGCAAGGCAGAACCTGCAAATGATGCAAAGCCCTGCAGAAATGGGCATATTTTTAGGGAGGTGGGGATGCAGGGTACGCAGATGTCTGCCTGGCTTCAGTTTGGCATGGTGGAGAGACCATCCTCACAGATACACCAGCGCTAAGAGCAGAAACCTGGAGAACATGAACATCAAACACAGCCCTGGGTTGAATGGCAAACTTACTGTCCACACCTTCCCAGGGATATGTAGGTTATAAAACGTATTTTACTTCAGGGCCTATTTCTTGACTTTCTAGTTATCCTCCTGTATGCAAATCTAATTTGCCTAATGGGCTGGTGAGTGTAATTGAAAGGCAGCCTACACTTACATGGTAGTGAGGAGTCTCACCTGTGCCCAAGCACAGATGGGTCTCTCCTCGCTGCTGCATCATTAGAGGAAATTTATAGGCACTGTGTCACAGGCTTTGCTGCGACAGCGGGAGGAAAATAGCAGTTTAAAACAAACTTGGGGTTTTGCTGGGTTTTTTGTTGGTGGGGTGGGCTCTCTGTTTCCTGCGTTTGCAGTTTTGGTGGTTGCGCTTCTTGCTTAACGCTGTCTTTGTCTTTCCTTTGTGCTTCAGTTGATGGTGAGCAGGCTAATGCAGGTTACCAGTAACTAGTTTAGGATAACCCTAAGAATGACGAGTTGGAAAGTCTTTTCTGTGCTGTGTTGCAGCATGATGCTTTAAAAGCGAGTGCATCAGCAGCTGAGCCAACGCCTTCACTCTGTGGTCCCTGTGCATCACTCAATCTCCAGAGGTTATCCATGAAAAATCTCCACCTCTGCTGCCCATGAGAGAGCAAGGAAGGAGGCATAGCAGCGACAGTTAGAGCTGTGCGTCTATCTCTGCTGGGGTCGTTCCCTGAAGAAACCAAGAAGTAGCAGCGAGCTTTAACAGCTCTCCTGTCCACCCCTATCTCTCCACGCCTGGGCTCTGCAGGAGATGCTGGCTCATGGTTCTCCAGCACTGTGCCAATGGCCCCGCTCCCAAAGGTGCGGAGGTGCCCATCTACGTCATCAGGCTCCTAAACACCTCGAAAACCCACACCTAAAAGTGTTGCTCCTGTGCTTCCAGCTCCGTGGGACAGTGGAAAGCTTCCCACAGGCTGATGGGGTTTGTCTAGTGACATGAGGAGTGTTTTTAAGAGGCAGAATTGTCATCTTGGCAGGGCTCCTATGTGTGTCATTGATCGGGAGTGAATATTAGCTGGGCAGTAGTTAATGTACTTAGCGCCCAAGTGAATGAGGCGTACTCTCTAAAGAGAGACAGCGTGAGTTATGGCGTGATTAGCGAGTCTTGGCTTGCTTAGGTACATCGACGGGGTAGCAAGATGGGTGTTAGTGCGTGCAGCGCTACCAGCGCCGGTGCAAGGGCTGCAGTAGTAAAGCCACAGCGGGCTGTGGGGTGAGGAACGCTTGTGGTCCTCCGTTTGGACTTTGACACTTGTAGGAAGTTATAAATAATGGGGTGAAAAAGACTTCCCAGGTCTTTTCCAAGTTCCTCCTTGATTTCTTGGATAACTTGCCCAGTTTTGGATAAAGTTTGGTGGAACTGCAACCCCAGAGCTGGGTGGCAGTGGGTGAGCTCCTGCTCTTCAGTCTCTGTCCAGAGAAGGGAGACTCCCTCTTGGACTATGCTTTATATTTGGAAAAGAGAGCAAACGATATGACTTCAGGGACCCAAGGGGATTGTTTTTCTGTGTCCTTCCTTGATTGCTTCATTTTGGGTTCTGGTAGAACTTGGATGGTGCTTTGTTTTGGGTTGGATTTTTTATTTTTGCTTTGTTTTTGCCGAAATGACCATTGTTTTCCCCTAAACTAGCCCTTCTGACTATGAGCTTCTGGACCGCTTCCTTCTCCAGGCAATCAGGACTTGTACCTGTTCTGTGCTTAACAAACAGTTTTGGGTTTTTTTTCTAGTTTAATTTAGGCTTTTGGTAATAGCTTTGGGTGTCCTTGGTATTATTTGTGCCTCTCTGTGGTCTATAACTGATTGTTACGGATCAAATGTGGTATTCTGCCTTGATCTTCTCACTTTTTTAAGAAATAGCCTTGCTTTTTTTAAGTGGCGTTATTTACCAGTTATTGGTATTGGGCTGCTGGCGCTGGTACTTTGCATCTCTCTTGTATGCATAGATTTTTTTATCTCAGTTCCTGTATTACTCAGTCGGAGTATTTTCTACTCAGTAGATACCCCCAGACACCAGATCTACTGTACCAGTTCTCACTAGCTTCAGATCCCCGCAAGCTCAGTGGCATTCGTGATGCTATAAAAAATCCAGATTTGCTCAGTATTGGCTATTTTTTAAGTTCAGTGGTGTTTTTTTAGGTTGATTTATAGTGGTGGGAACCAAATCATCAAGCAGCAGGGCTTCGAAGATGGCTTCGAAGATGGAGGGCTTAGAGAAGGATGGATTCTAAAATTGTTGTTTTAAAGCTTCTGCCTTAAAGACGTACAGGAGGAGGTTTAGTAACCAGATTTAAAGTCCTCAATTACTGGATGATGTTTAGGGGAATCTGTGGTGGTTTTGAATTTATCCTCTTACTTTATATGAGACTCTTTCCTTCTCTAATGATTTTCAGGCTGTTCCCCTTTTACCTTGTGTTGTATGAACTTCGAGGTGCTCTGGGATGGCTCTGCTCTATGTAGGCTATATATTTCTGTGAGGTGTGTCTGTATGTGCCTCTCCAGTCAGGCTGAGCAGTGCAGGACTGAGAACTTGCCCACATCATGGACAATGCCCGTGTTTGTTGTACCCAGTGAGGCAGAATTGCTGTGAAGGTGCAATCTGCTCTCAGGGATGCTCAGGTAGAAAGACGAGCCTGTATAGACAAGGGCTGTCTCTCCTGAAGGAGGCTTGTGTTTTCCTCTTGCTGCTGTGGTTGAAGCATTTCTGGGTTCTCTTGAACCAAAACTTGAGTAAACCTTGCTGTCAGCAGCTTTCTGCCGGTCCAGGCCATGCCATCACTCATCACACATGGGTGATGCAGCAGAGCCCATGCCAGTTCCATCCACGGCGGGAGGTGCTCATGGTGTTTCTTGATGTCCCTCCTGGTTCATGTGAGCTCTGAAGGGCAGCAGAAGCCCTGCAGTTTTGATCCCCAAAGCGTCGTGGTTATGAGCTACTTGGGAGTTCCCCCGTGGCGTGCTGGAGAGCAGATGGGTGTTGAACTGACAGTCTGCAAGCCAGGAGCCTCAGGTTGGGGGCACAGGGGAGTTGTACCTGAGACCTCTTGGTCCGCAAGGTCCTCTCAGTGGTCTGTGGGAGCGTCTGTACAAACAAAACCACCTGTCCACCTACATCCCAGTAGGAACTGGTGCTGCCTGTGACCATACTGGTTCCCAGCAGCTGGCAGGGAGCAGAGGCGCAGCAGTGGGCAGGACTCAAAGGCCCAGGAGCCATGGCACTGGGATCCGAGCTCCTCCGGCACTGCAGCACGAGATTTCACACCATCAGTTAGCTGCTTGGAGTCAGGGGTTAAAAATGCACCAGAACGTGAAATGGCCCCTGCTTGATGTGATGCTTTTCTCAAAGGAAACTCCATAAATGATTGCTCCCGAACAGGCAGGGATTCATCCTGCAGTGAGCAGAGAGGGACTGCTGGTGGGAAGCCTTTAAGCAAAGGGGCTCGCTGCCACTGACCCAGAAACAGCATCTTTCTCGACATCTGCTAAATTTCTTACAGAATTGGCTAGAAAATTACCTCCTCTTCCACAACTTTATTTTTCCTACTGAAACTAAGAGCTGGGATATAAAATACCAGGTGGTGAAAAAGAAGGGTCGCTAGCCTGGTATCTCAGAACAGACCATCAGTTTGGCGCGTTCCCCCCCCTCCAGCTTCCAGGAATGAAGCAGACTCACCGCATAGAAGCTGCAGGACCCAGCAAAAATCCCCTGGGAAGGGACTTGGATGGGAAACGCAGTTCCCCTGGGGAAGCCACGGGAATGCAGGACTCGCAGCGCTCGCCCGAGGTTTTTTGCAGCAGCCGGGCAGGGAGAAGGGGGCTGCGCTGCCAGCGAGCGCGGCTGCAGCGCCGTAGCCGCGGCCTTGCTGTGCAGCACTGGCGGCTCCTGGGCTCAGCCGGCCGACAGCACAACGGCACTGCACAATCGCAGCGCTGCTGAAATGCTTTTTGCAGGTTCCCCTTTTCTGAACTCTTTTGTAAAAGAATAAAAGTAGGGCAGCCGAGGAGGCGTGGGGTCCCAGACTTTCAAATGGAGTTTGTTGAGCAGTGGTGAGGTGAATTTGTGGCTTCAATCTCTTCAGTTGAGGTCTTGCTGCTGGATTTGAAGCAACGAGCGCCGCTGATGTTGCGTCTGCTTGGACACCTCCAATTGCAGTGTCCATGCAAGAGGCTCTCCTGCAGGACATACTGCAGAGAAGCTGCATAGCAGCCAAAACCCTCAGGGGACGCTTCCCCCGGTTGAGACAACCCTACAGCCTCCTCAAGGCTCCTCCAGACCCGGACCTGCGCCTGGAGAAGCCCAGCAAGGGCTGCAGCAGCAGTGGTCCTGCGCTGGCTCCTCCACGGGGGAGCTGTGCTGGTGGCCTGGGATCCCCCGGCTGCAGCAGGGTCGGTGGTTCCTCGGCGTCTGCTCCAGCATCTCTGCTGCTCCGAAGCCCGTTTAAATCAGTGGATGCATTTCTGTTGACCATTATGAGCTGTGGAGAGCCCCTCAGAGCTAATTAGTAATAAGAGGATGCCAATTCAACACCGCTCCCTGGGCTCTACCACTGCTTTTCCAATACTTTCGGGTTGGAGAGGAAGGTAACAAAATGGAGCTTAGTGCGTATGTGTTTCATGTGGAGAGCAGGAGAAGGGTGGAGCTGCTTGTTAAATGGCCAGCAATCCAAGTTTTAAAAGGATTTATGCGTGCTAGATAAAATCATATCCTAAAGGCTGTCTCAAAGCCTCTGTTAAGGTGGAAAACGCTTTCAAAAGTTAGAGCTTGTTCCACTGTGTTTTACCCCTTTTGGGTCACCCAAAATTTTACAGGTGTAAAAGAGTTACTTACTCTATGGTGTTTAGCCTAAGCAGGAAGAAAAAAATATTTCCACTCCCAAATTACAGTGCTCAGTTGTTCTTCTATATAACCTATGGGATTTTTGGTAACAAATTATTTTCTTTATACCTCAGCAGAGTTTAGCACAGCTTTGGTTTAAAACCAGTGCTTGCAAAAGCTGAAGTTTTAGTGCATCCGCATCCATTCTGAAGTTTTCTTTTTTTCAACGCTTGGATCCTCTATCAGAATTAACTGCATTTAATGCTGTTACCCTGTGCAACAGGCTGGTGCTCCTCCAGAGAGGGCTTACGCCAGCTAAAACTGGTGGGTATTGAACAGACATCAAGAACCAGGCCACTGATCAGAAATAAGAAGAGTTTACGAGTTGCTTAATGGGCACCTCTACAATCAGGACGTGCTCCTGAGGGGCGGCGAAGACGGGGAGGAAAGCCGTGATACGGCGATGCTGGGTGTGGAGCGGTGGCAGAGCTGGTGGCTTTGGTGTCGAAGTGCAGAGGATGGCTTGCGCGGCTTGCACGCTCGCTGCGCTGCTGAACCGCGGCAGAAGTGAGCGTTAGCGCCCGACGCTTCGATTTGGGCGGTATGGGGTGGCCGGAGAGGATGGAGCCGGGGCGAAAGGCCTGCCTGCCTTCGTAAATGTGGTCCCTGAACGGCGGCGGAGTTTGAAGAATACTAATGGGAGGGATGGGCTCTTGGTGCCAGGGGAAGCTGCGTGAGTGTGTCCTTCAGCTCTGAGTTTCCCACATCTTGGGTCGCTCCTTACGCTCTGGAGTAAGCTTGGTGTTTACTTTCTGGGCCCCAGAGGGGTGAATCGCCCCGTCCATGGCCTTGCTGCTCTCAGCAGGGAGCGATTTCGGACCTTTTGGGCGGAACCCCTTAAAGGCAGCTTTTTTTAATGACTTTTCCTATCTAAAAAGTAGCTGAGATGGTAAAAGTGCCACATATCATTCATATAAGCATGGTTAACTCAATTCTTGCTTTCACTATACATAGCATTTACTGGAAGTGAAACTCAGGCTCTTTTTTTCTCCTGACATAACATTTCTCTGTATGTAGAAGCCCCACAAAATAATGATTTAAAAAAAAAACAAAAACTCTTTGATACCGAGCTGTTGCTCTAAGTCTCTTTCTAAACGGTGTCCCTTTTGTACGTGTTGTGTCTGGGCTCCACCGGACTCGGGAGCCATTAATATTCCTGGTGTTTTCTTCCCTGTGGCAAATGAGACACAGATGTTCCCATCTGGAAAGATTGCTCCCGCCATCGTCGTTTCATTTGGAGTCGGAGGATTTGGAGAGTGGTGCAGCAGGCTGAGACTTTTAAGAACTAATTTTTCTATGATTGTGATAATTGCCTGTTTGATATCTGTAACTGCTTTCATTTTTCATTCAGAGCGCTTTAGCCTAATAAGTAAATAGTGCAGAGGAGTAAATATTTCTTAATGTTGTAATAGGAGTGGATGATTAAAAAAAAAAAAAAAGTCTTGATTCTGTAACTTTAAATGGAACAATGAACTAATGAAAAACTACCAAAATACTTTAGCAGTAACTCATCAAATGAATTAGCAAGCATCTCTGGCTTTGCTTGAACACAGCTGCCCAGCCCCTGCCGGTGTCCCAGGCTACAACCCCAGCCAAGGAGGTCTGAGCAACCAGAGGGCTGGTTTTGGGGAGGGAAGAGCGCTCGCCCCGGTCCCCAAAGTGCTTCCCATCCTAAAACCGAAATGCTGGCCGCTCTGTAGGCTTTGGTTTCCAGGAAAATATTCTGCTGGGGTGTATTCCAGGAGTATATCCCTCCCTTTTGGGTGGCTGTCTGATGGGGGCAGAGCAAGTCGCTGGTGAGGATGGGGAGGGTCCCCTGCCCTGGGCATCGCGGGCTCCCCGGCCGTGCTCGCCGCGTCCCTTTGAGACGGCCGATGAGCAAACGCTGTTGGCGGGGACATGGGGAGATGAACGTGGGTCCCCAAAACTTACTTGCGTGGGGACTAGCAGCGTGGGAAGTGAATTGCTGTGGCGTGTTGGTAAGAGCAGCAACAGCTCCCAGGTGGCTGCCGCACCGTGTGTAAATGGTTTTTAGGGCAGCTTTCATGGTCTGAGTGACTATTCTCTCGCTCCTTCGTGGAAAAGAGCAGGAGAGTGGGGGGTACCATGCCAAAGCGGTTTGTGTTCCTGTAGAATCAAGACAATCAGAATTTGAGGAGCTTGATGTATACCCCACTCCAGGGGCTGCTGGATGTGATAGTTTGTAGGATGGATCCTGCATCCATGGGTTTGCACCGCTGGCCCTGGTGTGAGTCCATGGACCACGAGGAAATTGGAGCTAAGGAGGCAGTGATGCTGTGCCGGTGGCTTTGTGCTGATGGGTCTGGCACAGCCGAGGCGAGGGCAGAGCCGGAGCTGCAACCATCTCGTCTGGGTGGGAACACAGCAGAAACGAACTGCTGTGAAGTCCAACCTGTGCTACCGATGAGGTTGTAGAGCCAGGCACATTAATAGGTTCTCATAAAAATCACTGAAGGGCGAGACGGATAAAAATCTGCAGTCTGCCTTCGGGAATAAATTATTAATCATATTTCCCTTATTAACTGCTTTCTGGACTGGTTGTGAACGGTAACATACTTTGCTCTTTCAAGTTCTTCTATCTAAGTTTCACATTGAATTGAAATTTAAAGTGAAACAGCTGTGTGTGGGAGAGGAGTAGATAGCAATGGAGATACACGCGTTTATTTTTGATTTATAAAATGCCTATCCCAGGCTCAGCAGCTCCCTCCTGTGTGATGCAAGGCTCTCCTGCGAGGTGCCGAGTCCTCTCCACTCCCACAGCATCTTACAGCTCAGGAGCCTAGATTTGCTATAAAACCAAGTTAAACAGGGTAAAAATAGGCTGATCGCATTTAGTGGAGGAAGTATCCGTACAGTAACATAAGTTACCCGCTGCAACAGATGCTATAGTACCATCTTGGCCAACTCTGTGCTTTGGCGTGGAGGGAGGAGGATGGAGAAGGACCTCAGTTGACCAACATTTGCTGCTGACCTGTTTATGTGACATGTTTGTGTCTCCCAGTTCTGGTTGTAAACTGTCATTTATTGACTCGAGCAAAGGGAGACCTCTGGAAACCACCTTACGTGCAAATAAATGCCAATATTTGTATCGAAATGTAATCTTGACTGCAAAGCTCTTACCGTCTCCCTCTCCACCAATTTGGGACTAACCCAATCATCCTTTTTTTTCCTAAGGCTGCTGTATTGGCTGCCTTGTTTCAGATGCTTCTCTTCAGTCTTCCCCCTCCATTGCTTTTTGATGCAGTGATGCTGCAAAAAGATAAAATACTGGCTCCTTCCTCGACGATGTGATTTCAGTCTGAGCTTGGGGGAAGCTGTCTGGAAGCAGGTGATAGAGGGATTGCAGTGGAATAGCAGTAAATGGCATCTTCTGGAAGTCTGAGTAATGATACTTTTGCTTTGCATGTAGATAACCTCTCATCTACATGCCTTAAAGAACTGCAAAGGTGCTCTACAGATGGCTTGGAACCGTCAAGGGGAGGGAAAGGCAACCTTAGAGCGGAGGAAAGATGTTAATAAAATTTAAATGTAATTCTTCCCATTTCTCTGTTCCTAAACGTGAAAAATATTAGCTTGGTGGAGACTGAAAACAGATGGTGAGCAGTTGGAGCAGATAAGCATGTTATTCAAAATAAACATTCGCCAAAGCTGGGGAGGTGGCGAACCATATTTCATTTCACCCTATTTACATTATCAGGTCAGGTTACACTGATGCTGCCTCTCGTTTGCATTCAGACTATCAACAGGGAACCCTGCGACGCAAGCCAACTGCAGCGTGTCCTTTTCATCAGAGACGTGTTTGGGCTGGAACGGATGGGTTTGGGCCATTTCCCTGGCTTTTTCTCCAGGACGATATATCGAGCTCGTTATCTTAAAACAGCTCTCCTAGGCTGCAGGCAGGGTCCTGGCAGCCACCAGAGAGCACACCGAGGTGCGTCCTTCCTTTGTTTCCTTCTTTCAAATGGTCTCTTTATCCGTTCAGACAAGCTTTGCGTTGCTTTGTCTTAAACCAGAGACTCTTAACCATATAAACGGTGGGAAAGCAAGCCTCTGGTTCAAAGGACTGTTTCTAGAAGGGTTTGTCTTGCTGACTTGCACGTGATCTATATAATTCATGCCTCTAGTCCAAGTGGTCATCTGAGGTGGTAGGGCCAGTGGAAAGAGAGGTGTGTCTGGAGTGTGGCTTATCTCCCTTGCTTTGATGAATGTTTTGGGATGGGCTGGATCGCCTTTGGGGGGTGTCTGTCTGTCCATTGGCTCCAGAACAAGCTCAGACCTGGCTCCTGGGTGACCAAAGAATTTCTTCTGCCAGACTTAACCTTGGCTGCTGCTACTGGGATGATTCTCCAGTCCCTTGCGCTCAAGAGGTAGGTATGAATTTGGGGCTCCTAACTTTTTGAGGTGAGGAGCGGCTTTCTAGGTTATGAGCATGTTCTGCCTGTTCTGGATGAAAGTCGAAAACACCTGCTCTGATTAAACCTCTTCTTTCTGTATGAAACAGTTGTGTGCTTTCACTCCTGAGACTCTGAACCACTGGGCAAACCCTTGCACACAGTCTTTTGTTCAAAACTAAAACCAACACTTAGTTAATTTACAGACTTTCAGTCTAACCGCTTAGTGGTCAAGGCCTTGTTGACAAGGTCTGATTTTTGAGTCTGCTCTCTCTGCCCTGCAAACTGCAAAAGGGGAAAGCAAACCTTTACCTATGCATACCTGCCAGTTATGCGGTGCTGTCTCATGTTTAATGTGGTTT
>VZTL01022477.1:0-14366 GCA_013400535.1 Scopus umbretta
AAAAAAAAAAAAAGATCTTTCAGTGGGGCAGGTGCCACCAGTTGCAGGGTGCTACAAAGAGTGGCTCAGAGGCAGTGGTTGGAGCAAGCAGGCTCTGGTTCCCAAAACACCAAGTTCCCAAGAGACTGAGAGCTGAAAAGTATGTCATGGCTTCAGTGGCCCTGTGGGAAACATGAAGAGCGGAGCAGCACGCCGCTGAAATGTTTGTCCTCTCTGCACAAGAGGGTGCAGCCAGCCCCAGCCTCACTGCGCCTGGCCTCAGGACCAGCTGGAGCTCACCAGCCCCAGCATGGGCACCACACGGCGAGGTGGGCTTGCTCAGAGATGGGTAGGGACGAAGAAGCCCTGCCAAGGCACTGACCGCACAAAGCAGAGCTGCTCTGTGGCCCTCGACAGTTTCTCATTGCACTCTGCAGTCTGGCAGTATCTTTGGCTCAGCTTGCTTTCTTGCTTGCTTTCTTGCTTTCCTTCTTTTTTCTTTCTTTCTTGCTTGTTTGCTTTTCTTCCTTCTTTTCTTCCTTCCTGCCTTCCTTCCTTCTTAGCAGCCCTGGNAAAAGAGAGGTTTTTGATTACACACGTATGCAAAGTGAATAGCCCAGATGTCTTCCACGAATGATTCAAACATCACCAGCCTAATTTTTCTGCTGGCCCTACACCAGCTGCACTGAAACTAACAGATACTGTACTGGTGCAGATGTGGGGAATCAGACCCTCCACTAAAGAGAAAAAAAAAAAATCATTCAAAATACATCAGGAATCACATTGTTAAATCACTATAAATCACCAGCCCTGCTCTGCCCGGTACGTCCGGATGGCTGCTATCGTGGGCTGAGGACTAAGGACCGTACCTGTTGGGAGCTGTAATTTCCCACCCTCTAACAGCTGAGAAAAGAACTGCAGGCCAACCCAGCTCATTAAACCAGCAGACAAGGAATATAAGGGAACAAAAGATCTAGTTTTGTGCAGCTGCGTTATGCTACATCAGCTCAGTTAGGGGTCAAACAGGTGCCAGAGCTCACGCACAGGCGTGGGTGAGACTGCATAGCCCTGAGCACCAGCAGAGATGCAGAGACAGGGGGGACAGGAAGACATCTGCCCTCCCCCGTGCCAGCAAAATGAGAGGCCCCCTCCCTGCAAAGTGCTTCGCTACTTGCTTAGATCTAAATCGGTCCTAAATTTGGGACCTATAGGCTCTTTGGGATGGAGACTCTATCTTCAGACTTGAAGGCGCTCTGCACTTAATTTGCAGGAGACTTCTTTCCCTTTTATATTGCTTTCTGGTGATATTCAGTTGCATTCAGTTACAAATAACCTTGGAAATCTGGCACAGGTAGGTCTTCCTGACTAGTTATCAGGAATGTCATATTAAATATTACATTATCTCCACTCCCGTAACAGATAAGTCCATTATCTCCTGTCAGTGGCTGGTCAATTTTCCTCTCTATTGAATCCTTCCGTTTCATGATAGAGCAACGCACGACATACCGGGTGTTTCTAGGGCTTTATTTATTACCTGTCTGCAGTGCTCGAACTCTCTCATCATTTAGACTACACGACTCATAAATGCACTCAGGATACATACTGAAATAAGCCATTTTTCTCTCCAAACCCAAATCCTGTTATATTTCATCATTTCCATATTCATAATGTTTAGCATTTATTCTTATTCAGACACAGAGTGATGCCAGCAGGGCTTACTACTGACTACAGAAATCGTGTGTATTTTTCTTTCCGGTCTTTAGTCAGCTTGTATGAAGACACAGCTACATTTTTTCTTTAGACTGTGAATTGCATATTCTTTGACAGCATCAAACATTATCCTGTGTTATACCTATAGCCTAGAGAATGACTGGCAGCCCTGTCTCCCATCTGGTTTAACTTCATTTATGCCTCTATTGTTTAAAAGCGGATTTGAACGTGTACCTGCAGTACACGTACAGCCATGATTTCTTACTCGTGTGGACTTGCAGGCGGGAAGTATTTTCAGTGCCCATTCTCATCACTTCTAGGTATTGGCTAGCAAGTTCCAGTGGACAGAGATCAGTAGTACACGCTACAGCTACCTTTGGTTCACATGTCCACTTTTTTTTCCCTATTTGCCTGGAGACTACAGAGCCAGGCACTCCAGCCTCCGGTACACTCTGCTAGGTACTGTAGTGACATACACAGAGGTGCTCAGCACCAGGATATGAAGGAAGAGGTTTCCTCTGAACGCGTTAGTATGATTTAGTTAGACTTTTCACAAAAAAACCTCATACTCGGGTCCTGTGTGTTCAATTTGGGAAGGACAGTGCTGTAGGAGTGAGGAGGTGAATGGGAGCACACAGAAATTATCAGCTGATAAGGACTGCGCAAATAGACGTCAGGTGTGGTTTCAGATTCTGGGAGGACTTGAAGACTAAGTCAGGTGGACAAGAAACGTCAAGTAATAAAGTACCATCTGGGCCCTTGCCTAGGATTTTGAGTACAGGCTTTACCAAAGCTCACATTAACATGCATTTTTTTCTCAGTTGTGCATAATCTAGCTCCAAATATTTGATCTTATGTGAGGTCCTGCTCCAGCCTACCTTTTCAGGTCCATTTGCACCAGCTAATTTAGGGAATGGTCTGGTCCGTTTGGGTTTTTGAAATCAAACCTCTGAACATCCTGCTGAGCATGTCTTCTACCCCAGAGCTAACTCATTGCTAATTAGCATAAATCACAGGGACATAACCTTTGGAAAATACTGCTGATGCACGGTGTATTTCAAAGCAGTATTCAGCATTACGATCTGATTTGTAGGGAACATTGTTATAAATATTCTTTCGCACAAGAGAAGCATGGCTAAGCGGAAAACCTTATCTAATCCTGTTTTATGCCAAATACCATATTAAATGTATCAACTGCTATCATACAGGATCCAGATGTAAACATGCTGTCGGCTTTAACCGTATTCTAATTTTATATATGAATATAAACACTATAGCTGAAATGTCTTTTCAGTTTTCTCTTCCCCACGCTGGATTAACAACACATCAAGAGCTGTGAAAGCATGTTTTCAACCACGCCACAGAATCTTATTGTTAAAAAACTGTCCTGACAGAAAGTCCAACAGAAGAGCATTTTAAGCCTCGATTGCTCTCTGCCTCTGCTGCACTGACATGAACAAACAACAGGCTTAACATTTCAGAATTTCCTTTCATCCCAAGACAGAATAAGGAGTTGAAATTTTGAAAGTTGTGGAATGGAAAAAACCCACACTCTTTGGGAATACCAAAGGGAATTTATTTGGATGTTATGCTGAGATAAGATCACAGCGCTTCGTTTTGATGTTACCATTTGCATGTGTGCCTTCCAGAGCTCCACTATCAGCACCCGAATGAGGAGCCAGAGCAATGTGGCTTCACCTGACCAAAAATACAGAGGGGATTTCTCAATAATTTCCATGAAAGATAATACCAATGAACAACATGTGTTCTTGCAAAACTTTTGATTACATCAAGCCTATATGTTCTCGATGAGGAAATAAGAATTAAGTCTTCTTCAGAAAGATAAGACAGGGATCAGTTCATTATACAGGGATGGTTAGAGGCAAAATGTTTTGCAGATCTTGCAAACAATGCAAAATTAGCACCATAGACCGTGAGTTTTTTCAGTAAATGTGTATGTCACCTTGTAGGGCGTTTCTCTTCACGACTGTTTTGTTCTCATCCACGCCTATGTGAAACTAGAGTCACTTCCCCCAAGCTGTTCTGCTTTAGATATTTTCATTTTTCTGTGCGTGAATTTCTGATTTCCTCTCTTTACGTTTTGCATTTATCTACTTCTTTAATTCCATTTATAAAGTACTCCTTTCAGTCCTGCTTCAACTGCACTGGAGATTTTCACATCCTGCTATTTCATTGAAAAAGAAAACGCCCTTCTCTTATACTATTGCACTATTAATATTGAATTTACAGCTACACTTTGGAGTAAGATGATTTTCATGGTTCTTTTAGCCAAGGGAGAATATAATTTCAAACAGCAAGCAGTGGCAGGCCCTAGTCTGCTGCTCATTTGAGAGAGCATTAAACTTTGCTGAGGGAAAAAGACCCTCCCCGTTTCTACCAAATCAGACATGCAAAAGAGTTTTCTTCTCTTTATAGGCTTATGATATCCAACCCACATCTTCACTCATCATATGATGGCTTGTGCTGCAGTGACCTGTCGGTCACGGTCTGTGATCCTCCGTTCTTTACTGGGTAGAGCACAGACCCCAGCAAACAACTCCAGGACATCTTCTGAGCTCTCCATGTGCGTGATGCTCCCTGGGGAGATCCACGAGCACCCCTCATCCTTCAGCTGACCATTTACCAGCATGTTGCTGGTAAAGCACTAACTAGCTCATGTAGAGTGAATAGCTGTCTCTTATCTACTTTGTGCTCTTTTGCTGGATCCTCTTTTCACGGTACAGCTCCAGTTTTCAATGTAAGCTCTTTCAGCTTTTGGTGATAGCTTTTTGGGAGATGTGCTTTTTTTTTTTTTTAAACCGTATGTATGAATAAAATCTGGGACAGCTGCTTTCTGGGCCATGAAGAAGACAAATCCTACAATTATAAGACAACCTCCTACCTCATCTTTGCTATCTTTGGCTGTCTGAACAAATGTGACTCTGAAGCAGTGAAAATGCAGTCACATCTCCCTTCAGATTCAAGTTTTCAGTATCTCTAGCTATGCCATTGATGGTGATTCTTAAAGTGTCCTAGTCCCACTGGATTCCACAGGAAATAAAGGTGCACAGCCCTTTGCAGGTAAGGCCTTGTGCCATTCAGTGACCTACTTCTTTAACTCCTCTCTTTCCATCACGGCAGCACTGTGGCTATCACGGCTGTTTGTACCTATGCAAAAGTCCTGTCCTAATCTAGAGGAAAAAGATGCAGCATGCAAAGGCAAACTGTTGACAGCAACATCTTCAAGAACAAAGCCATCCTTGGCTCTGTGCATGGGCATATATATCACCATTCCTCTCCATTCTAGTAAGTAGAGGTAGTTTGTACCTACTAAATATTTAGGGCTGAGGCACACCAGCATTTATGACAGTCATTAGTGTACCGTCAAGAGAGTCTATGTACTGTCTTAACCAGTATGGATATATAGTCTGTGGAAAACAAACATCCTAAAGTACATGAAACAAGAGCAGTGTGGTTTGAAGAACAGACTCTAGCCAGAAATTGCTGCCTCTGAATTTGCTGTTTGGACTAGGCTGAAAAAAAAAAAGCACAGAAACGAGCTTCCTGAAGACCTGCCTGGAGATTTGTTTCCACACAACACCATCCAGATTTCCCTGTAGCCCTCCAGGCCCTCTTCCCTTGTCATCCTTCAGTTTACAGCTAGTCCCCCAAAAGGAAAAACGTAACTCCACTTAGCCATGTCTAGGGCCAACTTGATGGGCAGCGCTGCAGAGCACCCGGGTGGGGGGCAGGAAGGAAAGGTCAGATAAAGGCTGCAAATTTGCAATAAAACTGGCTGCTGCAGGCTTGGCGGGGTGCTGCCGAGCACGGGTGGGCTGAGCCAGGTGCCCTCTGCGTGGGGAAGGTTTTGGGGTATTTTTTCTTCCCCTTGGGTTATGGAAGGTATGCACCCATCGGATGCGCAGGTGCGGCGGAAGAAGCATGGGGGCCATCGGCTCAGGGTGGCCCAGGGCTGGCGTGGCCAGGCCCAGTTGGCAGTGGTGGGACGAAGCCCTCTTGCTGGAAGCGCGCAAAGCGCTCAGCATCTCCAGGGAAGGATGCTTGCGGCTGAAGCCGACCGTGGCTGTCAGGACACTCACCTGTGCGCTGGCAGAAATCACCCCCCCTCTGTCTGTGCTGGTGGGGCTGTTCAGGTAGTTTCATTTTAGGTGGAAATCCGAGGATCGGAAAAAGTCCTGCTGGTTCATGTTTTGATATTGCTTGCCTGGATTTACATATTTTCCTATGTGTTAAAAGTACATCCCTATAATCAGACAGAGAACGTGACTTTCTTTTTAAATGGATTTTGGCCTTCTTTTTAAACTGGTTTGTCAATGGGCAATAATTTTTAGCAGGCGATAATTTGAATAGACTCATAGAAACCCAGAACAGTCGGGGCTGGAAGGGGTCTCCAGAGCTGGGCTGGTCCCACCCCTGGCCCAAGCTGTGTCAGCTGGAGCCAGCTGCTCGCCGCCCACCCGGTTGGGCTTCGAGTGTCTCCAGGGATGGCAGCTCCACAACCCCTCTGGGCAACCTGTGCCAGGGTTTGACCACCCTCCCCAGATGAAGGTTTTCTCTTATGCTTAAAGGGAATTTCTTGTGTTGAAGTACTTCAAATAATGTTCCTGAAACGTGTTGCTTTCAAATGTCAGAAGAGTGTCAGATGGAAGAGGACGCTCACTCCCTGAAAAGCATAGTCATGATTCACTCAGTGATAGAGTGATATATAAAAGCTGTACTACCGTCCGCTTTTCAGACTGAGTGTAGTACATTCATTCAACAGTTCTTTACATACATGGGTCACATGGAGGATAGTTTCTTTACTGTATTTTCTAGCCTTCGTACAATTCCCAATGCTTCCCAACATCTCAAAATGATCTTTACATGAGATGCTGTTTCTGCTGGTTATCAGACCATTAGCCTGTCATTCTGTCACTGTGGCTACTGAATAGCTTCAACAGGCCTAGTACAGCACTATAAATATGAAGATAATATTTCATAACATCAGTGTTAAATCCTGTATGTTCACCACTTGCATGACAAACTTTTTTCCACTAAAGTTCATAAAAATTTGAGAATGAAAAGACATTATTTTCCTCAATGAAACTGGCAGAAGTTACCTGGATTACCACTAAATAAAAGTGAGTGAACAGCTCTCAGCTAGTTCAAAGATCCTTAATTTTCTTTTTTGATCCATCTTACACCATTTTATCTCAGGGGCATCTGTTCCTGATTTACACCAAAAGCCCAGCAGGAAGATCAGGCCCACTAATTCCACAAGAGTGGCTGTGGCACGGCAGCCACAGCTGCCCCAACACACAGAGGCAAGTGCATCTGATTTCTTTGTTTTACTGGGCAGAATAATAAAGCTCTCCTGAACAGCAGTATTTAAAGGAAACAAACTATGTGAAATTTCTCCCCTCAACTGCTATTACACAGCTTGCAACCTCTCGTTCAGGAGATTAAGTTTGCATCTCTTTGCATTATCTCTTCGTAACTGGAAAACTTTCCTGTTGACAGAGACAATGTGGCAGCCTCCCTGCGAGCCTCGCTACAAGCCGGTGCTGAGTGCCATCTGGAGAACTGATGCCGAAGTCAAGCAACAACATCCTGTCATATTCTGTCTGGAACTTTGCGACACAACAGCTAATAACGTCTTGAGCTTCATTTGTCTGGCGCTCTCGTGCTCTTGGCAGAGGTCACAACCAGTAGTGGCTTTGCTGATTTGCTGCATCAAAACTAATTAGGTTACAGTGCTCACTGACAGACCCTTTCATAATGGCATAAACGCCTCCAGCTTTAACTTCACTCATTATGTCAAAGTAAAGTTTAAAACTCATAAAACTTGCACCTGTATCAGCTTCCCAGTCATAAACTTCAACACCTCTTGATGGTGCTTATTCAGCTTGATGGAGCTATCAGCCCCTTAACTTCATTTTTCCCTTCCTTCTTTAGAAGTGCTGCTGGTGAGAAGTGGGGCTCATGGCACGGAAACGTGTGCCTGACGTTGCAGATGCAGATCCCCAAGTCCAGCCTCTTCGCTTTTTGCATTCTTTACAGCAACAAGAATGCCCCGAACTGACTCACTGTGGTTTGTAGATGAATCCACTGAAGCTGCCCCCTGCCTGCCTCTGAAGAAAACTTGGTGTAGGTGACCTTTTTACCGTGTTTATTGGAAATCTCTTCTTTTACCAGATACTTTCACAGTTTGTCTTACTGAATGAGTCAGTTTTTAAAATCTGAGTAAAATTAAGATAACCGTTGCACAAGGTTAAAATTAGGGCAATGCTCAGGGTAAAAGCCAGGGCACATCTTAACGGCTCTTACTTCAAGTAAGAAACCAGCAGGAAAGAAGATTTCTGCCTGCACAAAGGGGAAAAAAGAGAAGTAAGGTTTAACAGTTTCCTGCTCAAATGTTGTAAAACATGTCAGCAGGGGGCTGTGGCAGTAAGAAGAATTGTGCTTTCTCACAGCAGGAAAGAGGTACTTCACTAGACTGGCTACATTGATTATCAAGATGAGACTGTCTTAAAAAGCAAGCACAGCACTTAAATGTATTATAATGTGTGGAAGAATCGTGATTAGAAAAGACAGCATCACGTGTTTGCTTTAAGGCTTTTCATCACTCCACTCAGCTTGCAGGGGCTACAGTAATGGTGAGAGCTCATGCAACTTTCTTTTTTTGCTCCTGTCCCATAAAAATATCAGCTGAATCCTGGGGTTGGCTGTCAGATTGTAGAGAGCCTGGATTGTGTTGGACATTAATGTCAGATCATCTGTGTTTGAGAATGACATTAAAAGTGTGAGAGAATGAGGGTTAAATAAGTATTTTTTTTAATTTATGTAATTCTTGCTATACTCAAAGTGGTTACCTTGCTGCTCTTTAATATTCTTGCACTTCCTATTTATGTCGTTATTCCTTGTGGGTTCTTGCCTAAGGAAAACACCCCAAAATTCTGGAACTTATAGTGCTCTTATTTGAGATAAAGGCTTTGAATTCCATTAAATGATGAATTCCAGTTTAGAGCATTGTAAATAGCACTGCTCCTTTAGACTTCCCTGATTCCTCTTGATACATAGTGTTCTGCTGTACCACATCTTTCTCTTTCTGTCTTATTTAATGTGTTTCATGCATTATAAAAAAAGTATGGAAGATTTTTGAGCAATGTGCATCCATTCCAGTATCATAAAATGGAACATATGCTGTTCACCCCCAGGAGCATTTCTAGTTGGGAGCAGTATCTTTCTGAACATGGATGTACATCAATGGTTGTGACAAACCACGTGAATGAGTCTTACATGATAATGGAAAGATGTGAAGAAATCTTACCTGGACTATTGTGTTCATACTGAGATACTTAATTAAGAGACTGGATATTTAACAGGGAAAAGTTACTACACGATTAATGACCTGGATGGATTGCTTTTGGACAGGAGACTAGCCTAGGCAAAATACGTAGGTTGACAATGCAGCATTTAAGGACATTATAGCTGTCCGAGCCAACAGGTATTGGAGGACGTTCAGATCCCTAACACACTATGCCTGTATACACATTTATTGCTTTACCACCTTCATTTCAGATTCCTTGTGATAACAAAGTTAATCATGTGCATAAATATGTGCAGGACTACAGCCTAATGATGGAGAGAAATTAGTTAGCATGTCACACACCACTCCAATTAAGAAGTAGAAATTAAAGGAAAGAAAATTAAGACTGAAAATCAAGAGAGCCCTTGTCGCAGAAGATTTCAGGCTATGAACTGGTTTCCATGGCTGATGAGTGAAGTTTCAGTGTTTGGGTCTTAAAACCAAAACAAAGCAACCGAATTATTAATAAAAACAGAACAGCAACCAACACGCCCTAAATGGGTTAGGCCTTCGCTGACTCTCACCTCTGCATCTGCATGTGTGTCTCCAGACTAATGTTTCACAGTGATCAGAACAAAAGCAATATCTTATTGTATGTGCTTGATAGGAGCTACAGGTGCAGACCATTTAGTCTTTTAGGAATATACACACGGTGTTATGTGGCCACAGGGCAGTTCAGCAGCTAGCACTTCTGATTTAGGAACTTAGCTAGTAATCCTCACTGTCCCTAGCTTGAAGTGGTTTTTCATTATTATTCGATTTAGGAAACTTCAAATTCTGAGACTGCTCGCTTGGGACACAAAAAATGAGCTGAGAGAAAGCACCATGGACAAATAAATGCGCCCTTATTTTCATACATGCAGTAGTATCACTGACGAGTCAGGCAGGAAAAAAAAAAAAGACTTTGCTGTTGTATATTTATTTTGTGGACTTTTTAAAGTGGAGTTTTAAACAGGAATGATGCAATGCAAACCAAAACTGTGCACACAGCTCAAATTTTAAAAATATGCCTTCAAAAGATAGGTGTATTTAATTTCCTATTTTTCTTACACCACTCAGCTGAAATACAAACTTTAAAACTGCTTACCTCAGGGAAAAGGGTGTTGCTTAAATTTTCTTACCACATTAGAGGGCTTCGTAGTGACAAAACATAACGGGGACTCGGGGAGACTACTGCCCATCACTCAGGCCTGCTGCCAGTGCAGGAGTGCTGTGAGGACCATGTGTTACAGCTGCTTTGTCCTGTGAGGTAGCTTAAAGAGGGACATAATCCAGCCATAAATTCACAACAAAGAATTCCCTGCTGTAGGGTAACGCTGCTGGATAGAAATGTGCCACAGTCAATCTGTGCCGGGACATAAAAGAGTGTTGGAAAAGAGGGAGCAGGACTGAGGCGCAGTGGGATTAGGCTGTGCCTCATCTCCGCTGCTGTGTGGTCGCCAGGGTGCTCCTGCTGCCGCTGCACCTGGGACTGCGCCCTCACACCTCCCGCCCAGAGCTGCCCTCTGCTCTCCAGTGAGGACAAAAGTGGCTGTGTGAGGGAACCGCCTTCTGAAAGACCCAAGGTCTGGAATCTGACAGTCTCCTACTCCACCTGCCTTTTTCCCTTGAGTTCTCGTGTTACACAGGAACAACTTTTCCCACCATTTATGCAGTATATGCCAATGATGTGTGCCATAACTTGCGTCTTTCACTAATATCTTTGTAACTCCCAGGTTTTCAGTAGCACAAACAGGGAAATCGATTTAAACCCTGCAAATCTGTAGCAAAGCCAAGTTCTTCAGATCATTGTCCTCCATAGTGGAGGTTTAGATATTGATTCAGTTCTAATGTACATCTTTAGATTAAGGAAAAAAAAACAACCACCAAACAACAACTTAAGAAGCTGACAGTGGTTACAGTTTGGATACCACAAAGCGGATCCAGAAAGCATAGCTGTTACTGATAGAATAGCACAGGATGATCAAAATGGAACCAACAAGCGGAGCTGTGATTTAGAATTCAGAGTTTTGGGGTGAAGATCCTCAGGTTCCCTCTGAGACAGCTGTAGCCACCTTCTGTTTCTTGTTTTGCTAAGTTGCTTCTCCACAGTTGGAGATGGGTGCTGAAGAGACATTGCCAGTACCCAGCCTCGCTGTCAAAAGTGGAACCGTCGCCAGCGTTGTGCAAACTTGATTTTGCCTCTGAGCACGCGAAATCGTGTTTGTTCTATGTTGATAAATTTCAGTGTATTTATCTGCCTTCTAAAGTCTGTGTGGATTGCATTTTGTTGAGGGATATCTCTGAAAGTGGGAGTGGCAGGGCATTACCGGCCAGTTACCGTTAAGTGCTGGAGCAAGAGAGGCCCTCGTAGTTCCCTCTGAGTTCATGGCGTGCTCATACAAGCTAGATTAATATTGGGGTTTTGTGCTTCTTATAGGACTTAGTTCTGACTGCAGTGAGTTTTCTAAGCCCACTCAGCTGACACCATCCTACACGGAAGAATATATTAACAATCTACTTAAATGCAACACGTTTTGTTTGCAGATTTATTTGTTCCGTAGTCTGTTGACATGGTTCAGCATCTTGTCGGCAGTGTTCCGAGTTCAGTATTTTCCCGCACTCAGCGAGCACAAGCTTTTCCTTTCGCTAGCGTGTTGCAGAGGTACGGTCTGTTAAAAAAAGGACAATGCTCCCACAGCCTGAGTGAGGAGAGGCAGTTCAGATTGCTAACAGTCCCAGAAATGTAAAGAAATATCTGCTGCATATCTTCTCCTGTTGGATTTTAAAGAGATCTGAAAAAAGCATCAGCTAAGCCAGCCTGTCTCTGTTGCTCTGGGGGAAAGTGATGTCTCCATCTGTTTTTATGTTCCAGACAGAGAGTGCTGCAGCCCAGAAGGCTTACCTGACTCAGGTCCTGTGGCTTAAATAGGAGAGCCAGGCACTTGGTGAAGTGAGGCGCTTTTTAGCTCCTGGCGTTTCTAATAAAGACCTAATTATTTCAAAACATCTTGCAGAGGTTTTGTCTTTGGAGAAGAATTTTTCTTTACCTCTGCTATAGATTAGCTGCCAGCCAGCTTCTAGGCCTGTGAAGAGGCAGAGGTCACTTGGGCTGTTCATGACATGGAAAGTCATTGGCAAGGTAGTGGCACTGAGGATCCTGCTGGGAGCTGGAGCACATCACCCCTCTCGGCCCATATAACCAACCGTCACTCTTATCAGGTGCAAGCATTAGTTCCTGTATTTTGCAGTGCAATATGCTACATTTACAAAGGCCTTCCTCTGAGCAGCTGGAGGGAGACGGATTTCTGCCTCCTGGTTAATTTAAAGAGTAGCTTGCATCCTTTTTTAACCTTCAGTTCCTTTTAGCTGCTCCCCCTCTCTGGAATTAGTTGACAAGTCCTAGAAGCAAAGGCCTCTCTGAATTTTGCTGGCAGGTTTTTTTTGCCTGCATGAGAATAAGCAGGAGAAAGAGGCAGGTCTGAAGTTTCCACCGTTTCTCCTTTAATTTTCTCTTGCACCGAGGAAGAAGATTCAGAACACTAAACTGAATGAATCTGTCTTAGGGGTACACTGAGGAATTATATCATGGTAAATCCATGCTAGACCCGCTTAAATGCCCTTTCTGTTGAGAAATAAAGTTGCAGCCTGCTGCTTAAAGCTTTATCTACGATTGCCTTCATTCCCCTGTGTGTCCCTCTAACACAAGAGCACACTGACAAAAATGTGGAAGGCAGGCACATATTTTGCCTTCAAAAGGCAAGTGTAAATGTTGTCATAGCAACACAGGAAAGCAGAATGCTACTTTATAAGGCGGGGGGGGGGATGAGGGAGGGAGGGAGAATTAGGGATTTACAGAACACGCGAAAAATGACATTTCTAAGATGAGTAAATGAACAGAAATTTGCCATGCGACGTCTTCAGCTAGTTGCAGGAAAGTTTGTTCATGTCTGAAACGCAAGCAATTCCAGTGAACTAGGTAACATATCTAAACAAATCAGAATCTTTTCATCTCCTGTGTCTTGTATGACAGAAAAGCCTGGTAAACTAGGGGTCAGACAGACCCTGAGCTTTCTCAGGTCTATTATTGGAAAAGAGACTGATGACTCACGGTGTCTTTCATTTTTATAAGCAGTTTGTGACATCCCACAGCATCGTCAAGGCTTGAAAGATTCCACTGAAACTGCTAGGTTTTCGATATTACAGAGAGAGCGAGCTAGGAGGGCAGACATTATCATATCTGTCTCAGACTAGACCCTTTGGTTGTGAAGCCTTTCCTTTTGCTTGTGTCTTCTCTGGTGATGTAAAAGGCAGCCCATTTTGGCGTCCCAAAGGCTGAGTTTTTAGCATTTTCATCAGGGAACAGAATAAAAATGGTTTCAGTGAGAAAACAGGAAAACCAGGAGGGAACAATTAAATAAATACACTTGTAATGACATTAAAAATATTCCTCGACAGTTTTGTTCTCATCCAGTAAGAAAAAGCTGTGTTTATTTCCAAAACACAGTTCAAATTATCTTACTACTTTAAATGTTTTATGTACATCTGTTTGTGTAGGTGGTGCATCAGGGCGCTGCGGACTTGAGAGGCTGCTGTCGACAAACCCAAGGAGACAAGAAAGAGCCCACGGCCCTTTGGTGATTGACAGATTCAGTCACTTGAACGCTGAGCCCAAAGCTGAAGCCTGAGCAGGGTCTGCTTTACAGAACTATGAGAATGCCATCGGAAACTTTTTCATTTCAGTTTGTCGTTTAAAAATATCTACCATCTGAGGACGATTCATTCCCAGGACTTTATATAACATGCAAAGCACTGTGAAGGGAATATTTTTAATGTATCTGCAGTTTGCTTTAGTATCATAGAGCAAAAAGAATGTCTTAATTAGCTTGCTTTTCCCCATTCCTGTAGCCTGTACTATAGATACAGATAATACTATTCAAGAGGGAACAGAAGGTTGCATTTGCATTTGCAGTTGGCAAGTGGCACATCATTTCCAGATTTATGAAGGTGAAAAGCTGTATAAAAATAGAAAAATTTCTATCTGCCATATTTACAAGAATAAAACGCTGTTGCTAAATGCCTTGAAAACAAAGAAGGAAATGTCTATGTAAAGAAATTTTTCAGGCAGTTTTTGCATCTGCCTGTATTTCTGTCTTTCTGATGGATTTATGCAGGTCATAGATCCTTTTAAAACAACATTTGTAAAAGGATCTGAAAGACTCACAAGAATCCCTCAAGACCCTCCTCTTCTTGTCTTCTACAAAGGCTAGTCTCCCCCTAAGTAACAGATAATCATAAAAGTGAGGAAATGAAGTTGCCAGCAGCCAGG
>VZTL01022482.1:0-10106 GCA_013400535.1 Scopus umbretta
GGGGAGGGGGGGGGAAGAAGAGTGTGAAACACAAAGAAAATAAGTAAATGCTTTATCTCTGTACTGTTTGCAATATTTACTGAAAATTCACATTTAAGGAAGGGCTAGATTCTCAAAAAGGCATCTCTTGCAGCTAATGCATTTGGGATACGAAAGACTAAAGGTGCAAAAAAGCAACACTTCAGCAAATTACTTCCTAGAAGAGGGTAATCACCAACACATAGGTTGGAATGGTAAGTGTATTATTAACTCATTTTTCAGGTTTTTTCATAACAGTATTACAAGGAGAGACTGAAAGCACTCAGTATTTTATAAAGTTTCTTCTTAAAAAAATCAATGTGCTTAGCACAAATGCTCTCTGACAGAGAACAAAAATCAACTTGGGTTTCATGCATCCTGGAGATAAACACCAACTAGTGAACAAAAAGTGAGAATAAGTTAAAGTAGTCTCAAAATAAAGTTTGATACAGAAAGGACTACTGAACAAAGCATTTTTAAGGGTTATATTTTACTCAGTAAGCCAAAGAAGAAGGTTTCTCTGATAGGAAGACTGTTTTAACTTAATTGAATATTATTTTTCTGGAATCTCAAATTATTTCCATAATCTCATTCCCAGTTTCAATTTCTCGACATTAGGACACTGAAGTGCCAGGACATCTCAGCAAAATCACTGTGACAGATGCACAGATTAAATTCATTTCCCTAACAATCACTGTGTGCAGAGAATACAGATACCAGCTTTGAAAAGTTACAACCCACCCAGTGTTTGCAAAAATATAAGCAAATGGAAACAAGGCTACCAGCTTGGTTCCACCTGTAACGACACTGTACCATCTAAGTCAGATCATAAGACTCGGGTCTCGTCATCTTGTTCCCTGTGGAGCAGCTGTAACAGCTGTATTTCCTGTCACAAGATATAAATACTACCCCCTATTCCAAAACAGGAATTGTAGTTAAATCACCTAAACAACTTTCAAAGTCCTAGCCTCTATTTTAAATGAAGAACAATACAAGATACTTTTGTCCACCAGTTATAAAGTTATCAGTATTTTCACCAACCAGTAAATACTATAGGAAACGTTTAAAAGAATTGCCTTCATCAGGTTTTCAAGACAGGAGAGTCTCGGTGATTTGCTCGCATACAGCAACAGCAGCAAAATATTTGTTTAACAGTTCTCTAAAAGCTGATGCTAGCGCTTACTCACCTTTCTTGGTACTCTCTCCTCTCTCCCCAGATTTGAATAGTGTATTTGTTTCCACACGTCTAACTAGCAAATATTTAACAAAATAAAAGCCCTGCAGATCAACACTGAAGTTTATTACACAAGTTCACCTCGAAACTTCTCCAGCAGCACTCCTATATCCAAATCACTATAACCTATTTCCTTTTCCAGTGGCCCCAATGGGTCCAGATTCCTCTCTCCACTTTTAGGAAGGTTATCTTAACATTTATTTTCAATTACCTGTACTTCCACAGGAATGCTATCTGAGAAATGGGTTACTTGCAGGAAAATGCTGTACTGTACAGCTGCTGATAAAGCAACTAATTCTTTTCCTGCACTATAAAAGATATAGTTAACCCCCGTAACGCTGAATGAAGTTGATGCAGTTAGGTGACATCTGATACATATCTGAAGTCAAGTAACAGTTGTACGTGGGTATAACTATGACTTCCTCTATAAAGTATTCAACTGAAAACTAAAAAACACAATAAATTATGTTTAAAATGGGCTTACTTTAAGAAGTTTAAAGGACTAGCAGAGGTCATACATAAATTCAAGCAAAGCAGCAAAACAAAGACTACAAGGAAGAAACAGGAAGCTTGTAAGGAAACAATATTCTCTGTAAACAGATATTTTTTCAAATGCATAATTTATTTTTAAATTTGTAACTTACAATTATCTTCTACATCCTTTTTGCTGTCCTCTTCCGCAGGAAATACTTGATTGACAGCAGCCTGGAAATGCTGTTAGATGAAAAATATTAACACTGTCAGAATTCCATAAAAATAGAAATACAGTTCAAAGATGTCTGATGCGATGACATGAGTGAGTGCACTGCAATTGTGCATGGTTTAAAATGAAGTTGCCAGCTTTATACTTCAGCATTGGAAGTTTTACTGAGTTATTAGACGCAGATAGGAGTTGCTGCATTTACATTACTACACTACATTGTAAAAATGCTGTCACTGTAATATATATTTTTATTGCAATAATAGTTGATGCTCATTTCCAAAATTGCATGGAATATTGCAATATTAGGCAATATAAAAATAAGGACAAAAAAATGTACTGCAAAGGAAACAGCACTGTACAGGACACACAACTTAGTTTTGCAAAGAAGCACAAAGGATAAAAAAATCAAATTATTAATTCAGTCAAAGGACTGTGCTGTCATTATTATATGCTGTTTTAAAACATTCCTACTTAAAATATGAATGTTCAATACATAATATCCTCTGTATCCCCAAATACTGTAGCTTTGGTTGTTACTTGTTGAGGTTTTTTCTTCAATAAATCAATACTAAAGTAAAACAAGACCTTCCTTCAACTTTGTACTCCAGTTATACAAAACAGGCATTTATCAAGTGTTCATGTCCAACTGGAAAAATTCATAACAAAAGCAACTTTGTTTCTTCTTTATTCTCCAGAAATCATAATTTATGTTGTTGTAAAAAGGAAGGAAAAACATCCTAGCACAGACGCATTACAGCATCTGCACAAAAATAACTATTGTAAGAGGTAGGCTTTTAATTATACTTTTTTGTTTACCATAGTAATAGCTTGTTTGAACTACCTATGAATGAACAAAACCCCTGTTGCACCAATTAAACACGATAGCTGCCATGCTGCTGCAGGCACAGCCTCCTTTTCCCCATGGAAATGGAGACAAGAAGTCTATTCTAATATTTGAAAAGGCAACCAACTGGATCTAAAGAATTACCTTAATAAACAAACATGTTTGCTGGTTTAACATTGTACTCAGCAAGATAGTCCCATGAGAAACATCTCATATACAAGTTTAGGGGAAATACAGCAACTTGCTTCATCTTTGCTTCAGTACAACAGGCACAATACGTGAGCTCTTGTAGCTTACACCATCATGAACAGCCACTAATTCCAACTCCCTCTGAAGTGGGAAGGGTTAAAATGTCTCTGAGCAGAACTAACTGCTGCCAGTCAGAAAACAGTAAGTCTATGATTTCCCTTCCCTACAAAGTTATCATAAAGTATGCAATTTGTAGTCATAATAAGCTATATTTTGTCATCCCCTTATCAGGATCTAATGCAGAGAAATATGCACAAGAAGCCTTCCCAAGGGAAGCAGAGCTGCTCGATGACACTGGAACATCTGAACATCCATCATACCAACTTCCTCCAAAATATCCTTTATCAAAGCTTGGTGGAACTGTGAAGGACCTGAACGTCTTCACCTACCTCGGAAAGTTGCCAGATGCTATTCAGAGTTTTAGCAGGGCAGAGTTTCCCCCCACCTTTCCTCCCTCTCACAATACTGCAGTTAGAACACATTATCCTAATAATTTTCTCTGCAAGCTTGTCAACAATAAAGGTATATCTCATTGAGTAAAGATATATTCCGTATCATGGAATCATATCATAAAATGCCAGGTTGGAAGGGACCCCAGGGATCATCTGGTCCAACCTTTCTAGGCAAGAGCTCAGTCTAGACAAGGTGGCCCAGCACCCTGTCCACATGCATCTTAAAAGCAACCAGTGTAGCTCAGTCAACCACTTCCCTGGGGAGATTATTCCAATGATTGACTGTTCTCACTGTGAAAAGTTTTCCTCTCATGTCCAGTCAGAATCTTCCCACGAGTAACTTATAACCATTACCCCTTGTCCTCTCCATGTGACTCCTTGTAAAAAGAGATTCTCCATCTTCTTTGTAACTACCCTTTAAGTACTGGTACATGGTGATGAGATCGCCTCTAAGCCTCCTTTTCTCAAGGCTGAAGAGACCCAGTTCTCTCAGCCTTTCCTCATATGGCAGGCTTCCCAGTCCTTTGATCATCTTGGTGGCCCTTCTCTGGACCCCCTCCAGCCTGCCCACATCTTTTTTGCACAGTGAGGACCAGAACTGTAGACAGTATTCCAGGTGTAGCCCAATGAGCGCCGAGTAGAGTGGGAAAATGACTTCCTTATCTCTGCTGGTGATGCCCTTTTTGATGCAACCCGGCATCCTATTGGCCTTCTTGGCCCCAGCAGCACACTGTTCACTCATATTGAGCTTCCTGTCCACCAGGACCCCCAGGTCCCTTTTCCACAGAGCTCCTCTCCAGCCAGGAGGATCCCAGTCTGTGCTGCACTCCTGGATTATGTTTTCCCAGGTGCAAGACCTTACACTTGTCTGTGTTGAACTTCATAAGGTTCTTGTTCACCCACTCTTCCAGCCTATCCAGATCTTCCTGCAGTTCTTTCAACACAACAGTTTCCCACGTAATCAGTTCACTTGCATGAAACAGTGGAAAAGTTTAAAAAGAGCATGACAGGCTTCATGAAAAAAATCTAACTTCACTTCTTGTTCTTGTCTGCTGATATGTAACCCAAGTTTGACCACTAAGACAGAACTTCTTTTCACAGGAGAGTATGAACACGATACCCAGCTATTCTGTAATACTCTTCACAAATCTCTGATACTTCAACATTTCATAGATCTAAGGCCAGCTATACCAGATCTATCCTAGAAGAGGAAGGTAGAGCTTCTTCAATGTCCTCATCACTCCAATTTCTGATCCAAGATAAATTTCAATTAAAAGAAAAATAATGAAAATTTGTGCTGTATTATGTCCTCCTCCATTTTTTTTCACTCAATGTGAACTGTGAATTAATTCCTAGAATATTTCAGAAGCGATAAACAAATAAACAATACGAAGACGACTTATCTGAAAGCTGATATTTTTCTGCTTGACATTTTTAGATCAGAACATGAAGCCTAGTTTCAACTACGCCAACAAAGAATTTCATTCCTGTATGTCACAACTGGACTACTGCTTTACGTAAGGTGCTTACTTGTTTTGTAGGAGGTAAGTACATTAGCTACATATACAGAGCTCTGAGTATTGCCAATTGCTATTAAAATCTAATATATTAAAGAAGAAAATGGGCAAGGTATCCCCGGTCTATCAATAAAAAAAAAATGTAAAGAAATTCTTTATTATGTTGTCCCAACATTTATTGTAAGAAGAAAAAGCTTCAGGCATTTGGTGGAAGACTTTTGCATTAAGACATCGCTTAGGACAGACTAGTTCTAAGAAAATGGAGAGGATATGAATCTTATGAGACACTGAAGTCGTCTACAGGAGGCAAAAGAGAGGGTTTAGGGGGTTTTGTAGGGGTTTCCCACACACACACCTTTGTAATGAAGCAGCCCTTGAAATCCAATGGCAATCTTAACTATTCTCCCAGAAACTAGATGAGTGAAAAAAGATATCTTTCCATTCAAGCAGGATCTTCTTTCTACCATGTAATCCAATATGTGTAACCATGCCTTCCTTTATACCTCCCAGATAGAGACAGGAGACATCCCTACTCTCAGCTGTATTCCATAAACCAACCTAAAGCAGTACAAACAGTGTGTAAGATGGACAAGAACATGTCTCATTTGCACAAGCAAGCTGTGCTCACTGCTAAAAAAACCTCTGAGCTTGAAATACTGAACTTTGGACGTTCTGATCCTTACTTTCAAAGTGCATTTATTCTTTTATACTTCAGCCCAGGAAAATACCTTTCTGGTTATTCACAGCATACCAGAGCAGGTGCCCCATAAAGCCCTCCATGACCTTTCAGAACTGGCGCAGAGCCGTAAGGTGCCTCTCAGTTGATGGCAAGAGAGGTGTCAGCAAGTGCCCGCAGCACCACACACCCTCCCAACAGCTGCCAGAAACTCACGACTGCTGATGCTCTAGGAAGCACCTGCCCTCCCCACTACTCAGTGCCACGAGGATCCCAAGATGGCATCTCCGGATGCAAGTCCCTCCAAGGCTTCTCTTCCTAATTGCTTTACTTAGATTTGCTGCCTGCAGGAAAACAGTATATTCCCCATTTGACAATTTTGCTGTCAAATGCCTTCTCCATGTAGTAGCATCAAGCAACACAACAAAGATACATGCAACAAGATCTGGGGTTAGGATTCACAGTAAGTTCAGAAAAGTACACTCCAAGTAGAAGTGTAAATGCAGCACTAGTTGAATTTAATAAACGGCTGCCTTTTTACCCACCTCCCTCCTTGTACACCAGCGTGCGACTGCTGGTGGGACGCAGGCCAGGGCTCCCACAACCCTGGCCTCCCGGCTCCAGTTCAACGCCTATCCTCAGGGCAGTGCTCCAGCCCTAGGTGGGACCATGCTGATTAGCAAACCCCTCTCCAGTTTCTCCGTTTTCTTTCCAGTTATAGCATTTATCAGCCTCGCAAGCCGATGATCTAGTTTTTGGGGAGTAGCTCCCATTGTGTAACACATGCATCTTCTGTTCTGATAACATGCTCCCGCAGCTTGGATTACTCTTTCTCACACAAAACAACCTAGGTGTCTCATATCCCCACCTCTCTTTAGACACCCAGCCTCTACAGAGAAATATAAATGCTGTTGTTAACTCCGTTTGGGCTGTGGTATCCAAAACTGCTATCGCTGGTTTATAAGTAAATCGGCGTGTCGGCCAGCTACCTTCGTCCAGTCCGGACTGGGTAACTTGGTTTCATAATACAAAGCAATCTACGGCCACGCTGGCCTCAGGTCCTCGTCCTCCCGCCATTGCTTGCTGCCCTCCTGGAAACTTTCCACGTCTTCATTTTTAAGGTGGATCCATTCTCTGACCTCATTTGCTGTGTCACGCACAGCTCAGCCAGCAGAGCCGAGAGGGTGCCGCTCTGCAACGCCAGAGCTAGCTACGGGTGAGGAAGGGAGGGAAGGCTTTGGGACATCACGAAACTGCTGCCTTGCAGCATTTATTGCAGTTATTAACAACATGTTTTAATTAACCATTAAGTGGTATAAAAAGCAATAATCAAACATATGCACACACATTTCCTTTTCAGCCTGTGATCTCTGGTAAGCTATCAGTGCCTACAGAGAATACATATGACATGTTAATGACCCAGATTAAAAAATAATAATAAGTCACACTGCTCGGATATGTTTACAAGATCAGGTTACTCCTCTCCTCCCTGTAATTATCATGGGCAACTCTGGAGCTGCTGGATCACTCCTTCTTACTGAAGAGCACTTTTGAACTACCATTTTAAGTAAACAAAGTTGATAATAATGGGTATTAATGCTGACTACTTCAAATTAATGGTCTAAGCACACAAGAACAGAGCCTTCTTAAAAAGACAAAAAGCAATGAGAAACATTTCACTTATAAAAAGAAATCAGTGACGCCTTGAAAAGACTGAGAAGGTAATCAAGCAAATGTCTTACTCCACCTCTATTAATATAAGGAAGTTTGATAATTAGAAATATAGGACCATAATCTCTACGGTATTTAAACTGTGAAGTGTTTGTTCCCTTAAATGAATGAACATTAAGCCCTTAATTGATCTGCTTAATTCAAGAAAACAGCCAACAGCAGAATAACAAACTGTCCAGATGAAAAAGATTGATTGTTGTGAACCATGAGGCAAAATACTTGTATTTTAGGATCTTTTTTTTGGTTTCACAAGAAAAAAAAAAAAAATTAGGTATATATGTATGTATGTATATATATATATGCTTCCTGAAAGGAGCATATGTTAGAAATAAATAGTGACTCAGGAATCTCCTTATTGCCTGTTTCTGTTTCAATATACAGATTTTTGCTCTTTATCACATCAGAACCATTTAGGGATATAAACAGAAATAGTGGTGGGGGTCAAAATTTTAAGTCAGTAGAAGACTACCTTAGTCATAGTTTTGGAATATTTAATATTCTTGTCTGAATAATTTTCTCTTCCCCAAACTGAAGAATGCATATTATTACTACTGAACCTACAGACTTTATCTCTCACACACAAAAATCAGACTTTACGCTTGCTTTATATTTCTAAGGAAAGCAAAGTCAACTTCCTCTCCAAGATGTAGAGAAAAGAAAGCCTATAAACATTCCCCCCGAAAGGAAGGACTGCTGCATAACCTTTTGACCTGTGACAAGGCATTCCCTATTATTGTTGACGTGAAAAAAGAAGTTACAAAAAAAATTTTGTCTTTTCCATACCTGAAGATACAGAAAGGACAAAATTGTTAGAAAGGGCACATATCACATATTCACAAAGACCAAAATCACAACTTTTAAAACACTGTCTGATCTTATTTCAGCTAGTAAAAACCAGGATGCTGACCATCTGAATTAGGATAATTGACAGATACAAGATACTTCCTGTAAAAACAATTAATTACAACATACTGAATCTGAAAGATGTAATAATAAATGAAGTAGTTGGAACACACTAATTAGGATGAATTAGGACTTCATTTTAAAAGTTACATTTATTTTGCCTTTAAATTAACGTAGTAATTCCACAGGACCTTTGACATTGTATTACTTCTCAAGGTACTTGAGGTAAGAGGATTCATCTCTCAACCTTCATCAGTCTAACAGTAAGGTGTCTAATCTAAGCCAGAGCCTAGGACACCCCTGTAGGACACTCACTCGATGCATTTAAGGGAAAAAGAGAGAAGTTAATCCCAACAGTAGACTCTTAACCAGCCTCTAATTTAGAAAAATCAAGTATACAGTACTGAATCAAATGGCTATGGACAATTCAATCCTGTCTTTCACGAGCACATACATACATACAGATAACTGACAGAAAGCAGGTACTTCTTATCAGTGGGATATTTCATTTGCAATGCAAGCTAAAGCTAAATAAAGATCCTTAGCCAGAGAAAACCGATTTCCCACTCCTTCAGGCTGTCTGTAATGGCAGATATTGGTGAAGATTTGGCCTACAGGTAAAATAGTTTTTGTAAGGTTTTTTCCGTTCCTTTGCTTTGGAAGACACTCACCTTGCCTTTCTGATTCAAAGGTTCAATAGTTAAGTTGTCAGTGCCAATGTCCACAATCATCCCCATCTGAAACCCGTCAGTTGGGTGTGGAGCCCAAACGGGCTTCCCGTCCTCCATTGTGGGATCTACCCAGTATTTCCTGTAAGAAAAATAAAATAAATATTAAACAAAAAAAAAATCTGTATACAAATTTAGTAAGCTATCAGGATTCACTATACAGACTTTAATTTATTATGTTTATTCCTGTTACTCCATGTGGAAGTAGCCAGCTTCTCAGGACAAGATAATTCCAGCCTTTTTCCAACCCATGACACTTTGCTTACAGAGGACTCCCTCAGAGCTGGATATGAAGAAGGTTCAAGAACGGACCAACTTTTTTTTTTTTTTGGGGGGGGGGTGTCCACAGACTAATCCCTGCAGCTCTTTCCCCAATTTCCCTAAATTGTGAACCAAAAAGGGTGTTTATCTCACGATCAAAACAGAAGTGCAAGACATTCAAAGCTAAGACTGTACTAGAAGTGTGTATATACATACATATATATGCACACAGTGGGTCATATGACTAATGGATACTTGTCTGTACCTGATTTGGTGTGCGAATACTTGAATTTCTGTAACAGGCACATGTCAAGGCACAGGAGCAGAAATGAAGTCTCTTGTCATTTCAGACAAATGAACATGCCCACTCTTTTCACCTGGCTGGGCATACAGCTTTTTAAATAACCCATGAATATATTTGGTCACAATTGATTTATTATATTACAAGCTTTTGAGAGACTGACCTCTGATACTATGACATTACAACTCTGCCTTTTAAGGAACACCAACCTTACTTGCTGTAACAATATGATGTGAAAATCATTTTAGAGGAATATAAGGTCTACAAGTGAAATAGATGCAAAGGCCAAGACATGCAAACCTTAGGCTCCTCAAGTTATGCAGCTAAATAAGCTCCCACTTAAAAGGAGTATTTGATTGCATGTAATGCTCATTGAACTAACCAGGAGAGCTGCCAGGATTGGCACACTCTGAATGGCTAAGGGTGCCATTTTAAATATGCTGAATGAGTTGTTTGGTTTTATTTTTGGGGGTTTTTTTTGGTTTGTTT
>VZTL01022482.1:11377-27497 GCA_013400535.1 Scopus umbretta
CCTTTTTTTTTTTTTTTTTTTTTTTTTTTTTTTTTTTTTAAAGCCAGATCTGACCTCTGAGTACAACTGCCATTGTGGGCATAGTTGCTAAACAGCTGAGTTTATTTCTGGATATAACCAGGCCTTAATTTCTTCACAAGCCTATCATTTGCTTTTAAAATGCTAGTTCAAATCAGTACCTAAGTGACATGTCACACAACCACTAAAAACAAGGCTCTCTTTTATATCCCAAATAGCACGACCAGGGCTCCGGACATAACCATGCTGCATAAGAAACAAACCCTGAAATTACTGCCAAAATTTCTGCCAACAGTTAGAATCTGACCTCCCCAATTAGCATCCAAGGGCTTCTGCTTTGCTCACTGACATAGGCTTTTGCATTCTTACATATTCTTAAGCCTACTTCATGCTTTATTAATAAATTAGTATAAAGGAGTGTCACAAGCTAAAAAAAACTTCTTGAAGGACACAGCAGTGATTGAATTCAGCCACCACCAGGAAATGCATGTTTAAGAAAAATACCTGAGGCCTTGCAAGCATCTAGGAAGCCATCGGGTGAAAGCATCTAAATACGAGTACAGTAGTCATTCACGGGACAATTACTTTTAATAAATCTAGTCTTCTGCCTGAGAAGCAACACAAAACCAGTTGTAACGTTTTGGGTTTCACACCACTCCACCTCTGTCAGCTGGGACTCTGACAGGCCGCACATTAAAATTGGATACCGAAACCTATCAGGTCATACCTGCTCTACCATCTAGCCCTCCAGCTGATGTATGTGCCATTGCCCTTGAGACACGTGATGCACAAAGTCTGTTCCTGAACCAGTTCTTGAATAGCCCAGCATTTTAAGATGAATGGGAAAAAAAAAAGTTCAAAGTTCAACTACCTGATACAAGCCCTTTAGAAAAAGAAAACAGCACTTTTTTAAAACATGAAACTATGCTTTACTGATTAAAACATAGGTATCACAGTACACAGCACAAACTGGGATATACATAGATTTGGAGGGACACCCTTCAAATCATTTTTACCTCATAGATACACAGTCCCAGTCTGGTTACAGACCATTCATTAATAGCCATCAGCGGCAACAAACTTTTTTTCCCATGTGCATTCATATAACTCCAATCTACACATAGCCAACTTCACGACAGTGTTGAGAGCACACCATTCCTGAAAACTATGAAAGCAAAGAGACTCATATCCAGGCTAAAAGCACTAAGGCAACAAATCTGAGAGCAACACCAACAAACACAAAGTGTCACCTGAATGATGCTTCCAAAGGAGGCCAAAATAAGCCATCTTCCACATTTGTATTTGTATATATGTACTCAACGTATATTAAAGATTAAAGTAGTTGATTATAAGTTGCTAGGTCATTTTGGCCTCCACAGTTGAGACTTCTTCCAACAAAAAGGAGGGAATTCACAAAGGTTACACTTATAACTGGGAAGCCAGCTGCCCTTTTCTTTCTACAATCCATAGAAAAAGAGACCAGGAAACCCGTACTGGAGTTTGTCTCACCGTTGAACGGGAGAGGGACAGTAATAAAACAAGTCTTTGTCTGAAGTTGGCAAACTTAATAGCTATTCCTTCAAATGTCAGAATTGATATTTTCATAATTTGCAAGCAGTAACAGACCTTGCCTTAATTATCAGTAATATTCAACACATTCAGCACTGGCTAAACACTAGTAACCAGCAGTTCAAACAACTTGCAAGACAAAACTGTACTGCACTCCACAGATTAGAACAGCAATAAAAACACCAGCCAGCTCTTCTTTAACTTTTTTTGCACTATTATTCCCTCTCTTGGAGAATGTTTAATGCTACTGTTTCTCAAAAAAAATTATCTACATAACACATTGAGCATATGAAACAACTAAAAACTCCTCAGTCAAAAGCTGATACGTTACTCTTCCACTTATCTTTACTTAAATATTATTGATTTTGAAGGAATGTAATACAACTACATTTTGGTTTTGTAGGTATTCAGAAGGAAATCAAACAGTACCATCAAGTGAAAGAAGAATTCTAGGAAGGCAAAATCTAGTAATGCAATTTTAAGCTTGTTACCAGAGCCCAGAGGTAGGCGTTTGCATGGTATGATTCTATTTACTATCCTATGAACAGTTTACTCTACTAAGGCACTATACTGATTGCTGAATTAACTAAAGCAAATGAAAAATTAAACTTCATTAAATAATTGATGGTATAACATTAGGTTGGCTAAATCCAAGGAAAATAAACTAGTCTGAATAGGTATAGTAGCAAATTATCACAGTAAAAGTAGAACTACATAGGTTATTTTATATTTAAAAAACCCTACTACTTGTGTGTTTAATAGCTGCTCAAAATTCTACAGGTTACACTGGGTCCGTAAGAATGCTTTGGGAAAGGTCCTGTGAAGACACAGGACAGACCAGATAGAGGAAAATGTTGCTACATAGTGGTAGCTTACTGTCAGTCAAGTTATCTTTTCAGCCTAGTTCACTGTTGAACTGAGACTTCAACAAATCAAAGCTTAGCCGGCATTCAGCACTCTACTTCAGCAGGCAACATAATATTTCAAAAGAACTGCAGATATAGTACAGAGATTTTTTTTTTCCCAAGCTAAATGCAATACAGTCATAACTGCGTTGTTTAACTGAATATTAAACCTTTGGTTTTTATTTCTTATTTCCTTTTTCAATTTATTATAAAACCTCTCTGCACTAGCACAATCTAGTTGAGCCATACCAAACTGTAGTTCTTCCATACCTACTTATAACATCAGCAAGGTGACTGTGTCAAACAGAGACTTCTGTCAAGCCAGAAAAGAATAAAATGGGCTAAAACACAGCACAAAGGTATCTTCAAAACCAATTTGCCTTGAAAATGTTAATGCTGACATGTTAACTGCCAATAAATTTTGTAGATGTATGCAAGTAAAACAAAGAGCTATATTTCACACACCTGAGAACTACTACATAAAAACTTCTTTTAAAGCTACATGCTCTGACTGCCGGAGACTATTTGAGCACAGCAGCTGATGAAATTATTCTCATGGCATGCTCATTTTCTTGTATATTTGCATGTATCAACATGTTTTTCAACATTGAGCAGCTAGAAACTGATTTCTGTAGTAATTCCATAAGAATCTCTCTTTTGTATTTGTATGCACTTTGTATTTAGCATTCACATAAGAAATACCTACTCTGCTGTTGTGTTTACTACTCAAGACATTAAAAAAAAAAAGACAAGCCAATCCCTCATGCTTAAAGCAGATGAGAAATCTAGTTTTATTTTCTCCATGTTAAATGTGGCAATTCCCAATTACAAAAAACTGTTCTGGACCTTGGTAAAGCAAGCCTGCAATGCTCTGTATCATTTCTCAATCACCTTCACCTAGAACATCCATGCTCTCCTTCCACTTCCCTCACTGTGGGAAACATTTATGAAGATGTTCTGAAATTGGAAGGAAAAGATGCAAGTAACCCCAGAAATATTTCCTTGAGGAACAAATTTTAAGGCACAGAAGGGGTGTGGTAGAGACAGGTTTGGCAAAAGACCTGTACAGCTTACTCTAAAGCACCTCACCTTCCTGTGTCTTAATTGTTGCTGGAGCCAATTCGCCCCAGCTACACTCCTGGCTTTGCTCTCTGCTCCTGCTGCTTCCTCTCCTGGCCATGTTGAGAAATACTGATCCAGGGCAGGAGATGGTCTGAGTAAGAACAAGTACTTCAAAAAAAAGAAGGGGGCGGGGGGGGGATGTAACTAAACCAAACCAAAACACCTCCACTTTGTCTGCAACTATTTAAATGGTTGCTGCAACCCAACAAGTTCTTGCAAACAAATTTGTTAACTCAATTTAGGGTAAGAAATTCCCTTCACAGGAACTGAATGTTTCATATTTATCACTATTCTGAAAATAAGGGGCTACCTGCATTGAGCTGTAGGCAAGAAACTCTTCCATTTTTGAAATACATTTGTTCCATACTTTTCAAATGCATCAAGTTTAATCAATCATCATTTTTGTACATATATGCACTTTTCACATAACAAAAATATAGCCCATTAATAAAGCATGAGATCATTAAAAAAGCACCTATTGTTGTAAGATTATCTAACAGTATATATCTAAATATATCTAAATATCTAAAGTATTATTCATACTTTAACTGAACAGATTTCTGAAAGGCCAAGTGTCTTCCTACTGTTGTTTACTAAGTGCCAAGAGCCTCAATACCCCGTAAGAAACAAGAATAAATACTGCGTGGCCAAGGAAATCTGCCATTGGAGGTTAGAGTGAAGCTCCGAGAAAGCCAAAGGAAGGTGGGTTTGGGCAATTACAACAAACATGCCAACTCTGTGGGTATGGCAGAAGAAACAAGTCTGCAAGAGGGGCCAGACACAGAAAAGGATGGCTCATTGCACACCAGCAGAGGAGAAGCAGCAAGCACTCTCAGGAATTCTACCGTGTGAGAAGACAACAAGGAATGAGGAAGACAGAAGGTCAAAAGAGACTTAGGAAAGGCAGGCAGCAACACCTATTTTATACTACCTGGCAGATTAATACTGACTCATATTAAATCCTGAGGTAATCATGACCATGTTTGTACCTGATATGATGTAATTCCAAGAAGATGGACCAAGGCATACATGAAGGGGAAAAAAGAAAACCTAATTTCTATAAGCCTAAAAGAGTAAATTGAAGGGAACAAGAAGCTTCCATCCGTCATCAATACCAACAGATTTAGCTGTCAGGAAGCTATAGCATGGAAGCATTTGCTTAGACCTTTAAAAGAAAAACATCATCTTCTGTAAAGTTTCATTTGGGGACCCTATACAAATGTAACAGTCGTTACAGCTTTAAGAATTTCAAATCTACCAAAAAGCAACATCTCACTTTTACTAAGCCTAACCAAAACTGCTAGCTACAAAAGCTCGATGGAAAGTTTTCGCAGCTGCCAACAACGGGGGCTGCAGGAGCAAGTGCTTGTGGGGAAAGCTTTGAGGGTGGCTCAGTCCAACCAGGCTTACTGGTTTTTGGAAATGCATCCCTCACCAGACCCCGTGAGTACCAAAGATCTTTGCTGCACCTGATTCACTGTGTCCCCCACGTGCACTGCGCCCACCTGCGCTCCCCATGGCAAGTACTGACTGGATCTGTCGAGATGTGGCTTATGCAGTAGCATTCTACTACGGTAACAGTTCAACATGACAACAAAATAATCAAAAAACCAAGCCCTCAATACCACAAAAGCTAGGCTGACACAGCTCTTATTTGCAGCACCATAGTTCTAGTTAACTTAATAAAATTCTAGCTAGTTATAAAATTCTGTTAACTTTAGTACCAGTTCTCTTTAGCCAGTATTTGTCCAACTGCAACTGCTGTTACACAAGACCAAGATGTATTTTGTACAACTCTAAGCTTGTAAAACTCTAACCACAGAGGTTGTGGTCTTTTGACTATGACTTTGGAAAGTTAAACTCGATTCATACCAGGATCAACGAGGTCTGATGATTTCCTCTGTGATTCCTGCTCTTCTGCCAGCTTTTTAAGCTACCGTTCTTTCAATAACACTGTTCCTATTTTAGTTCCTACTAACAAAATAGAGAGGTTTCTGTCCCAATTCTTGTTAATTACAAGAACCCAAGTGGAGCTCCTTGACAAACCAAGGAATAAGTATGCCAAGGGGATCTGCACAAGCATTTTCAACCAACAGCAATACCTAAGCCAGTAATAGCAATAAGGAGAATGAGGAAAAGTAGCAAAACATAACATCAAATTTCAGCAAAATAACAAGAAAAAAGCTAAAGTTAAAATTAAAGAAAGAACTCCTCAGTTATGGTCTGGACACTACTTCAGAAGCATTACTGAAGAGAAAAAAGGACCAGAAAAACAGAAGAAAACCAATATGGCTAAGCGACAGAGTCTGAAAGAAGCTGTTCAAACCAACTGAGTGCTTTCAGACTCTGCAAGCCAGCCCTAGTGAAACCAGCAGGAGCGAGAGGGGAAGAAAGGAAGTACAAGGCAGAACTCAGCAAACAGATAAAGGCATCAAAGCAAAATCAAAGGCATCTTAAGCCGTCTCATGATGAAGAACACATAGGAGCAGACAGACACGCTCTCTTGCAGTTCTAGCTGGAGTAGTTCAAGCTAACAAGGTGAACTCTGGAGTTAACTACCCCTATAGCTGAGAGACCCCACTGTGGGACCACTGGCAGCAGTGCTCAAGCACACTATCTCAAGTCATATTCAGCAAAGAGCCTCAACAATGGCAGGTAACTTCAAAGCCCTTCAGCTAGCACTTGAACAGTGCATTTGTTTACGCCCTCATGTGCAATGTCTTCCACGTGTAAACATCAGAAAGAACAAATGCTTCTTGAAGACTGAGGATGACTCTCTCCAGGCTAACGAAGTTCAAATTCTCCTCCAGCTGTGTCATTTTCCAGCCTTCCACACCCACTCATCTTCTACATCTCATACTCTCCTACTGTCAAATTAGAGTGCCCCATTTCCCCACGCAACGCACCCCACTGCCAAGCTATTGCTCATCTTCAGGTGACCTAATACAAGAGCTAATGTGTTTATTCTCTTTTAAGACTATGCACTTGTTGGTTTCTCTTTGAGCTCTCTATACAAGATAAAACAAAAGCTACTAATTGGCCTCAAGTCTGCCAAACACAAGGGACCTCGGCTCCAGCACAAAAAGTAGAAAACCAGATTACACAAATGAAAAAAAAAATACTAATGTAAGAAAGTCCTTCCTTTGATTCCCAAATACTTAAAGGAAATGCTATCGCTTATCATAAATATTGGTTTGGTATGTAAATACCTGGTTACTAGCTTCCATAATCTGCATTGCAAAAGCTGCACATTATGATCAGTAATTGGGACAACAGAATTTTAATCCTCTGTAAACCACCACAAATGTTGGCTAAAAGCACATCTTGGGGTAACCAGCAGGGGCTCGTACCAGTTAAAGCAAGCATATATTGCATTTTACATCAGCTTTTGCCATGCTGATTCGAACGAGGCAGAGGTAGACTGAATCCCAGTAATTTTTTCTAACTCATAAAAACCCAAAGTTCGTCCCCTCGCAAGAAAATCAGAAGCATATTCCTAACCACCAATTTAAGGAGAAAAAAAAAGCCAACAACAAAAAAATGTTGTGAGTGCTTCTGAATTACTGGTGATTCACCAGCAATTCAAGAACTCTCCACAATTTAACTATTTTTTTTAGAAAAAATATGTGAAGAAGAAAGTCTACACAAACTAGTGACAATGCTGTACATTTAGTACTTTTAGACGAGTCACGCTCAGCCCCTGAAGTTCAGGCAACCCCACAATTCCATCAGAGAAAGCCAAGAGCTGAATTGTAACCTTAAGCCTATCAGTAACTTTGTTCTCCCTGGCTGCTCTCCTGAATGCTTTAGAAATACTCCAGGGACTCCCAGGGGATAACCAATTCACTGCTCCAGCCCCTTCCCTGAACTCCTTTGTCTTATCGAATTTCAAACTTCAGCTATATAACCCTCTTGCTGCAGTGCAATAAAGCAAAACTAAGTAAATGTAAATACAGAGATAAGCAGGAAAGCAACCTGCACCGAGTTTGATCAATCTGATCAATATGTACATGTATAAATAACAGAACAGAGACACACATTTGAACGATAATTTGTTTTTAAAGTCCAACAATAAGAAAACATTGCCAAACGCCACTTCCCAGTACATATCAGAGTGAAAATGGAACTGATACTTTAGAAAAATAAGAATATATACTCAGCCAGGACCCAAGTCAAATCAAAGAAACTAAGCACTGCGGATAGGAGCATCAAAGGCTGCTAGAGGGTCTGCAGGAAACATCAGATGCTTGACCCCAGGCCACTGCAGAGAGGCTGGACTGGAAAAAAAGACAATTGTACTTTCTGCCTCGCTACCAGAATAACAAATAGCAAGTAAATCAGGTTTCCAAATAGTACCAGCTTTGATTTGGCCCCTCTATTAAAGGAGAAACTACTAGAAACTAATGACAATCAGCATCTGCAGATTAATGCGTACAATCCAGGAACTGTTTACTGTCATCCCTCCCTGCACAGAAACCATAATTCTTTCAGACACAGAATTAGCTCCTAGAAATGCTTACATTGTCAGGTGCCGCCTCCTTTTTCATCTCTTCGTATCAGCTTATACTTTTTGTATGAACAAAAAGTACAGGTATAATTTATAGTCAATGGGCTGAAACATAGACAGTCCTCTGTAGATCATAATGAACTCCGGAGAAACTCCCCCTTCGGAAACAGGTAACTAAAAGAGCAAGATTCTTGTCCAAATCTACTCAATCTTGTTTAAAGAAAAAAAAAAAAAAAAAAGGACAGAAAAATCTATTGCCTAATTCACCAATGTCCCCCATAAAGTAATTTTGAGGGATGAGACTGAAAGCTTTCTCTTAACATAAAAGAGCATGAGAGCCATTTTAGACAGTTATCAATAGCAAAGGCCAAAAAAGAAGTATCCAGAGCTACCCAGAGAGTGACACAGAACATGTTTTGTCAGTAATTCCATTGGTTTTCTTGGGGAGATGAGTCTAATGGGCCCCTTGTTATGAGGCAAGAATGTACCAACAGTAATTTCAGCAAGAGACAGTAATTGCAAAGAAATCATCTGTACTACCTCAATCTCAAAAAAAGATCTGAGACACATGCTTTAAGAATAAAATCTACTGAAAAGCCACGAAAATGATCAGAGGGCTGGAATGCCTCTCCTGTGCAGAAAGGCCGAGAGAGTTGGGGTTGTTCAGCCTGGAGAAGAGAAGGCTCTGAGGAGACCCTATTGCAGCCTTTCAATAATTAATGGGGGCTTATAAGAAAGATGTAGAGAGACACTTAACCAGGGCCTTCAGTGAGAGGACAAGGGGCAATGGTTTTAAGCTGAAGAAGGGTAGATTTAGACTGGATATAAGGAAGACAATTTCTACGATGTGGGTGGCAAGACACTGGGACAGGTTGCCCAGAGCAGCTGTGGATGCCCCATCCCTGGAAGTGGTCAAGGTCAAGGCTGGGTGGGACTCAGAGCATCCTGATCTAGTGGAAGATGTCCCTGCCCATGGCAGAGGGGTTGGACTAGATGATCTTTAAAGGATCCTTCCGACCCAAACCATCCTATGATTCTAAAATAACCTTTAATTCTTGTACTATTCCAGAGAAGTTTGCATTTTCACAGAAGGCAAAGCGCTGAAAAGACTAGGCATCTGAACAGCAATAAATCAGACAAAATCTACCATTAGGACTGACAGGATCTTGGCAGCAGGGGAAACTGCAGACCATAACAGCTTCCACATTAGCCACATCCTGACCACAGCTCAACTCTCTCTTTTTTGGTAGGACACTAACTCTCTGCAAGGTTTGAGAAAGGCCTGGGCTTCCCTAAACCTAGGTACAAGGCCAAGCAGAATATGGACTCTGGATCACAGCTAATCTTTGCTCAGGTTTTGCCACAGCCTAAGACAAATGTACTCCTGCCAGACAGACTGTTTTTCTTACTGCCGAGTCAGCGTCTTATGGAGCTGCAGCAAGTAACTCATGCAGCTCCCACAGCTCCATACTTTTACAGACCACGAGTTACAAGAAATCCAGCTCAAGAACATCACGCTCACTTCTTGCTCAGAAAATGGTTAGAAGATCTAAGGCAGAAGATTGACATCAAAGTCCAATTGTATTTTACTGACTCAATTTAAAACCTCAAATGCATCACCTGAACACTACTCACCACCCCTGCCATGTACAAAATGTTATTTATTAACAGGAATGCTACAAGAAAGTGCGTCCCTGCTCGAAAGATTCTGTTAAAGTCAATGGTGACTAAAAATTACCAACCAGCACTACCACAAAAATTGTTACTCGTTTTCTGACCAAGTGTTACAAAACCTATACAAGAGATCAGGCTTGGCCAAATCCATCTTCAGAAGAAACCTGGGGCAGCTTTAAGGCTTTCAATAGCAAGTCCCGTCGTGTAGGCAATACAGTGAGCGCTCTGCCTCTTCACATGCAAGAGGGCCATCCCCGAGGCTGGGAATTGTGCTGAAGCACAGCAACCACAGGCACATGTAGTCTTCAATAAATCTGATATGAAAGTAAACTGAAAATAACACATGCAGAATCACAGCTACCAGGACCAACCCTTAAATGTAATTACAAGTTTTGTACAGAAGCTCACGCAGAGGACAAACCACCATGGTCACATGCTAAGAACAGCCTATTTATTTTGGCAAGGAGGCTGAAAGTGGAGTCAAGGAAAGCTTTTAGTCAGGTTGTAAATTCAGCTGCAAAATGTGCCTCAGGTGTTTTTAAATTCAAAACTTCCTGAGCAATTACAGCTGCAACTGAATTTCTGGGAGAACGAGCACTGTCATGCTGCCACTGCTGCTTCCCAATTGGACTCAGCAGCTCAAAGATGAAAGCATTTATCTACGGCACTTGAGCCTTCATTTCAGAGTATTTGAAATATCTTATACAAAGAGCACACCTCCAAAGTTAGGAAACTCATCACAATCACTTTTCCCTTCTCCTCCTTCAATTACATGAATATCTAGTTTCTATTTCATTTTCCTTTCTTTAACAATTATCTCAAAATTTAACATTACAGTGGGGCTAGGATCACATCACATTAGTTTTCATCTCAGGAACAAAATGAGACATGAAAACACTGATATTATTTTCAAATTTAAGCGACACCTTTCCTCCATTTTGTTGCTTTGCAGCCCTTCCTACAATATTCTGAATTAAACTGCAGACATTTTAGAGCAAGACCAGAGGAGATATATGGAAGTCCTGTATGGTTATTTTTAGATACTTCTGATTTCGTGGGGGTTTTGTGGGGTTGTTGTTTTTTTTTTACTAATTATAGAGATTTTTTACTAATTGTAGAGATTTTAATAATGTCCATCATCTCAATAAAAGGATAAATTTCAGAAGTGTAGGACATATTATTTACAGAATTTTTTCAAGTCATTACTTGTCCTGACATAAATCCAAAAAATAAGTTTTAAACTCAGTGGATACATCTATGTTAGGAAGTAACACAGTACAATAGGAGCAAATTTGTACTCTGAAACAGCAGCGCTGACAGGCCAGTTCCATACCACAGGCATTTTGAAGATTTTACTAAATCTAGTCAGTACCAGATAGCTCTAGACTAGGTTCCTGGACTCAATATGAATTCACAGCTGGAATGCATCGGGTGTTTTTCTAAGGAGCATCATCTACTCCGGTTTCATCCAAATGGGATCCAGTTTGGTGCCCGGACCTTGTAGAGCAGTAAGTGCAGACAACCAGGAGGTCCTCCACAACAGCAAGCTCCTAAGAGGAACTCAGACGCCAATGGAGACACACCTCTACTCACTCTTCATCCAGCTGCTGATGGTTCCTGGCACGGGAAAAGACAGAAATTGTGGACTGTCGCTCTAATGTAGTCACAGGCCAGGTTAGGGCATTTTTTCCCCCTTATTATCCGCATTTTATCTTCAACTTCACCGACATCTTAATCTAAGTTTTTTGTTTTTTTTTAATACTGAGCATTAGTGATCGTATAACATATAGCTACCAACGATAGAACATTACTTAACCAGCAAAAAAGGCCTTGAAAAAATGCAAAGACAGTTTCCCAGAACTTTTTTTTTTTTAAATAACGTAAGCTAAGTTATTCTTCCTTCTTCCCTCCCCAAGGACAGACTATTGCTACTGCAAGACAAAAGTTTTGCCTTAGACCTCCAGAGTTCAGTACTTTAGATGCATGCTTCTTTTAAAACACAGAGTTCGTACACGAGCTAAACTGACTTTCCCCCTTCAGAGCTTATATAAGTGTAGTGATCTCGCTCCCTAAAAACAAAGCACGATTAAAATTAGCTTTAGTTCCCCCTAAACTGTCCTGAGACAATCTAGCAGCCCCCAGCCTGTGAGCCACCACCAGGCAGCTCTCCCCAGCCCACCCACAGGCACTGCCCTCCACCGAGCGCCCGACAAGCAGCCTTCACCCCAGCTGCAGGAGGACACCCAAAGATCGCGCCGTCTCATCAGACAGCGGGTCTCAAACTAAAATACCGCTTATCCGCTCAGCTGGTAACTTACCACCCGCTCCCCATCAGATGATGCTGTGGACTGGAAGCTGCAGCAGCAACAGGAATGCGAGTAACTCCTGTTCCTGCGTGTTTGGACACAACCCTGTTCAGCTCTCCCGAGCAAAGGCTTGCACTTATTCAACCTACAAATAACTCTACTCATCGTGTTTTGTCTAAAACTGGGGTATGGATTTCTCTCTCCAGAGGAGATTAATCTTTCCACTTCTTGCCTTGTCGGACAGGAGAGATTTGAATTCCGGCTTTAAGCCAAAAGCACAGTAATTGTGCAGACCTCATCAAGTATCAAAATTTCTGCTCCTGTTCCAACATCACTTTATAATAAGTTGACTTTTCTTTCATTTATGAGCAATATATAAATCCAAATTGTTTTAAAAACACACTGGAAGACATTATTAAAAATACCCTTGAGGAGAGCGTACAAGGCTCGCACACAGAAGTTTAAAGTTCCAAAACACAAGATCAGTTCAATGTTACTCCTCCTCACAAACCACAGATACCTCCACAAAAAAACCCAAGAGAAGTAAAACCCTCTTTCCCCTCTGTCAGGACAACTCAGCCCCCTTACTCACTACGTAAAGCTCCACTCACACTCAACTAGGAAACTATCAAGAAGTATCCAGAACATTTTGTGACTTAGAGAAGAGCTTCCAAAAAAAAAAAAAAAAAAAAAAAAAAGAGAGATGTTTCCCATTTCTCAGTCCCCTCCTTCCCACTCAGGCAGTACCAGCCACGGCGCCTGCAGAAAAACATCTCTGCCAAAGCACATGGTTTAATCCACTTAAATAATTCCTCCCAGTTCAAAAAGAAGATGGGTGAGCTCCACTGCCAGCACAAGGCAGAAGTGGAAAGTACATCCATAAGAAGGCAGAGGTGAGAGCAGAAACTCCTCCTTGAAGCAACAGCAAGTTGTTACATTGGCTCTCCACATCTCTGAAAATACGTCCAAAGGTGTGAAGGATGCAGTGGAAAAGAATGTCTGCCTTTTCTAAGGCACAAAAATGAGTCCACTTGTAATTCAAAGTTCAAGCAGACTAACTTTATTCATTTTTAACGTACAATTCTTTCTCTAGACATAAAAGTTTCCCTTGACTAAAAGCAAAATATTAGATGCAGAAATACAAAGAATATCTGAAACATTAATTAAGGGTATTTTCTTAATGATTCAGGTTAAAAACTCAGACCTTTCTAAACCTAATGTTTTTTTCCATAGCTTTGAAGATTTGGTTCAATATTTCTGAAAAGTCAGCAGGTTTTCTCATCTCCCCCAGCTGATTTACCTGTAACATTTTGCGAAAAGTCTCAAAATAAATACAAGCGTGGCCTGAACTACCTGAACTTGGCTTCAGTTCAGATGTGCAGAGCTTCTGGAATTCATTTGTTTGAGATATCTGATGTTAAGGATGGCCGGCATCACATTTCCCAACTGTAAAAGTAGGGCACTTCATGTGGATCACAGAGATTTGGCCAATATAACCTTAAGGATTTAAGTAACACACTCCTAGGACAGTTATTTTTAACTGCTGGCAGTCCCCAGAAAGGGATGAAGAAAAAATAATATTCCAAAGACCCCACAGATGTGAAATTTCTGACACAATCCAGGTGGCCCAGCAGAAACTTCAGGGAGTCCAGAAAAAGACTAAATTATTTTCACAACGTAATGAGCAAAACTGACATCTCAGTTGATATCACCAGTTCAAACCACATATCTACAAACTACACGTCCACACGTGCAAAGTGCAGTTGAGACGCTCGATATTGAGACCATCAAGAAAGGCAATCAAACGGAATTGCCTGAATAATTGAGAAGGACCAGGTGTGGCTAGAGCAGAAATGCGCTGAACAGCCATTTCCACTTAGCACATGTATTTAATTAACATTCTTGAAGAAATTTCTAATTTTCTCAACACCATTCCCAAGAAACAGGCACAACCCAATTTAATCCAACCTGCTATGCATCATTAGGATTCATCCAGGTGACACACAAGGAAAAAACAAACTTAATTAGATCAATTTAGATCAGTTGCTATAAAATCCATGGGTTTTGTTATTTGGCACATTTAAACCTATTATCCAGTTAATCAATTAGAGAAGAGGATAATGTGAAATAATTCTTAAGCATGCTTCAAAGATACTTAAATCTTCTTATACTTTTTTCTTTTAATTCAAACACATTCTGTGATCAAGAGCAGCACCTTTAAAGCCTTCCTCCAAATCTAGCCCAATCAAATGGAATAGTTTCAAAATCCTTCACACTTAAAAATACATCATTACTAATTTCTAAGCTTGAAGACACATCCCCTTGTTCTTCCAAGGCCAACATTTTCTTATTGCACACCTTTACAACTTTCCTGTATATGCTCAGTACCAGCCACACATAAATTCCTTGAAGTCTTAAAAAAAAAAAAAAAACTTTGCCAAACAAAAAAGGGTAAGGATCACATAATCACAGGTTAAATATGTACAATATTTATGTGGAAAACTGACTACAGAGTTCTTCAATCTAGCAGAAAAAGCTGTAATACACAATCACTGGAAACAGAGGCCACACAGACTAGAAGCAGGCACTATTATAAACAAAGGTAATCAATCATTTTAAAAATCTTCTGTAGAATTACTTTTAACCAATAACACAGATTTTAAATTACAGCTCCTTTTTTTCTTTCCTTCCTAGTTCAATATTTCTCAGTCTGATTTGCAAGACATCACACTCAGTCTGCAAATCAGCTGCCTTTTTTATTTATTTTTCATCACATACACAGACACAGCTGAGGATAAGTGTTATCGTGTTCTGCCAGAAACACTTGAGAGCCAGTTCCTGGCTGGTTTTGTCATTTGCAGATATTTCAAGTACTCAGAAATGTTAACAATGTCAATCAAAAGGTCTAGGAAACAGTTCAAAAAGGTACACACAAAGTCCTGATGATAGAAAGATTTAATTAATGCATTTGTGATTAAAAGCAAGACCCTCACCACCAAACAGTAAAAGACAAAACAGCACAATTATTTTTTTTTGTGGGAAAACTAGCATGCCACTAGTTTTTAAAGGATGAAAAACACAATTCTAAACCAAACCAATTGATCAAAGATGCAGAAGAGGCTGTTGAAGGAAAGACTGTGGCATTTTGTAGAACATCGTCAATGAACCCACAAGGAAAGAATCCGATGATCCCCTTGCACAGGGCTTTACAAAGCACTCTCTTCAGCCTTCTCGACTTCGGGTCTACAATAGTCAGCTTAAGTTCACTCAAGTACTCTATCTGGGACTCTAGTCTGGAGGTCTTCAGCGCTTCTGACGCTGCAGCAAATATATTCTCTATTGTAGATGCGCATAGTCAATATATCCTCTTTGTATATTCATACAAAATTTGAGCTCCATAGGAGCTTAAATTACAGTGATCAGGAAATTCTACGTGCAAGTCAGGTATGACCAATGCAAACTCCTTCTTGTGAACAGAAATGTTTCAAATAGCCTCTCATGGTGGATATTTCTTCACACTGTTGAAGGATCTGAGCACCCTCCTGGAGGGGCAGGAGGGGTGAGGGGGCATGTTAATATCAAACGCTTCATAGATTTCCTTTATTTCCTCTCTGGAGTAAAAGTCTTCCTCAGAGAAGAATTTTTGGTTTTGAATGATTCATGGCAACTAGAAAACTAAAAGCTTACAACATCGTATGATTAGAGATCTTCTGAGGTCATCTTAGAAGAGGTTCAAAACAATTTTAAGAACAAAATCATGTGTAGAATAGTGAGAAATCTGACTACCTTGAAGGGTTAATTCGAGTCAGGCACTTCCCTCAGGAATCCAGAAAAGCCCAATTCCTTTGTTTGGTGCTGAGACAGAGAACACAACAAAAACATGCAGTTCATTCACATTCCAGAGACCTATAGGAAGTCTGGAGGCAAGAACTCAAGAATCATCTAGTTCAAAAAGAGTATGATGGTAGTACAAAGCAGTCCACTGATACAACTCATAACCCACTAAAAAAAAAAAAAAA